>BTHU01000011.1:108243723-108353723 GCA_036184795.1 Tokudaia tokunoshimensis | reverse complement strand
AACCTACAGATTAGAAAGATTACTTGCAAGTAATCATGTACTAGTTTTATTTCTGTGGATAAAATAAAATATCCTGACAAAAAATGAACTTATGAGAGAAAGAGGTCATCTTACACTCCTGGCTGTAGTCCATTACTGGAGTGGCAAGAGCTTGAAGCAGCCAGTCACATCACAGCCATGGTCAGCAGCAACGAATGCATGGGGACTTGGAGTTCAGCTAGTTTTCTCCACTCTGAACAGTTGAGAGCCCCAAACCACTTTCAGGCTGGCTCTTCCTACATCAATGAACATAATTAAGACACTCCTCCCAGAAATCCCCACAGCCCAACTTGATATGGATAACCCCACACTAAGCATCATTCTGGGTGATTCTAGGTTATATCAGGTTGACAAAATTAGAATTAACTACCAAAAGTCATTTGCTTAAAGTATTTAATACATAACAAAAATAATTTTTATCAAGATGGCTTTATTACTAATATGAACTCTCTCTCTCTCTCTCTCTCTCTTTTCCTTCCTTCCTTCCTTAAAGGAAACCACTGTGTATGAGACTGTGTTTGATGGAGAAGCCATTGATCCAGGTATGATGTCTCTGCATCTTTTGAATTAAGTTCTTTTTGTGGATTTAGACACTAAAAACCACTAATGGATTAATTCTTCACTATGGTTTGTAAAAATAACCATGCTAGTGAAAGCTACTTTAGGGCTGAGCAGGCACCTTGAGTAACTGAAATGGATCTGATGAAAAGAATCAGTTGAATCCTCAATGGCATTTAATACTTGGAAGACATCACCCTTCCACAATCCCATCAAATTATTGCCACCTGGAGATAAGGCCAGGAATTTAGAATTTCATGAGTCAAAAGGAGCTGAACATCTACCTTCTTATATATAAAATATGCATCTTTTAAATATGGGCAATGAGTTTAATTAAATCATTTAAGGGTAAATAAAACACATTTTTATTTCTGATTATATATTTCTGGGTACCAAACAGTCCCCAAAGCTTACTAACTTGGAATAATAGCCATATTATGATAACATATACTTTAGTGTGCTAACAATGTGATTAACTGTTGCTTGGACAGTTTTTTATCTTTATGAGGATCAGTGGAGTCCCTCCAGTACTGTTCTTCTGGCAGCTGGTCTGTGTGGTGGGTCCAAATGGAAAGATATCTGTAGGTTAGGTATAGTTGGATCCTCTGGCCTCTGCTGAACACTGTTCATAGTGGCTTGACTTTCTCCAGGGAACTTGTAGCCTTTTGATACCCAGGTTTGGAAATCACAAGGCATCACTTCTGCTGATCTGTTGGCTAAGCCACTAGTGTCTATCCAGGTTCTAAGCAAGTGGCATTTCAAACATCTTTAAGGGTCAAGCTCAAAGATTCTCTAGCTATCTTTATCAGCTTCCATTTCAATAGGCTGGCTGGGTCATAGACTCACAACTCTTAATCTATCATTTATCTCTCATGAATCCTAGCATTGCAAAGAAGATCCTACCTTCATTTTACAGAACACTCTATAAGCTTTACTTTTCATGCACTTCATTTTTAAGGGAAGAAAGGAGACTTGGGAATGGCTAAAGGCTTAGGAGAAGCCAAAGATCTGTAACTAACAGGCTGAGGTTTGAAAGTTGGTGCAATTGGCCCCTTTCCATGTGATCTTGCAGGAAGCATTTAGCCTTCAGGGTCTCCCTTTCCACAGCTGAAAAGTGGATATAATGTAGGCATTGCCTGTTGTGTGGAGGTGTCTGTGCATTTTAAGCATGATTACAATAACTTATGAGAATCACTTTGTCAAATATTATGCAACATGAGGCATTAGTTACAACAGACTCGCTGGTATTATGGAATCTTGTGATATTGCTCTGTAACACAGCTCCTGCCAGCTCTAGATGTCTTGGCATGAAGTTAGCCATGTTTTTTTGCTGGTTTCCAGCTTTTCCCTAAAGAACATCACCCTTTAAAATATTTTATTAAATTGAAAACACATCACTCATCCTAACCTGTTGTATGTTAAGTAGACTTTTAGGAATTTCAAGTTTCAGTAATTCATTGAAAGTGTATGAGGAGAAATACAGAGTGTTCACTGATGCCAAACGTCACTTGCTTTTCTCATTCTTCATAGCAATGAAGGTTGCACTTTATTTCCATGTTCTTGTGATTGAAATACCATCATTGTTTTTGTCTAATCAGTATTGAGTCAAAGGCTTCAAGAATGAGTCACAGTCATGTGGCTCTCTTTACTCTTGAAGGCAGAGATGAAAAGAGTTGATGTGACTCTTCAGGACAGAGACTGAGTCTTAAGTAGTGAGTTGCAGGTAGATGAGGCAGAGAGATCTCTGGGTATAATAGCAACAGATGAGTGCTACATGCTTATAAGCAGGTAATGCCTTTGTCAGATGTCCTGATGTGAGAATAGAAGAGCAGCAATGACCCCAGGCCCAGGCCTTGGTGTTACTGTTGTTGATGTTTTGCATTGCTTGGGATGGAACCTGGGATGTTGTATGTACTGGGCAAGTGTTCCATCACTGGGCTACTTACAACCCCAGCCCATTTCCATTATTATTGGAGATATTTACAGTTTATTTCATGCTATTTCTTGGTTTCCTCCAAAATTAGAGCTATATATGTCTTTAATCAACACTTTAACAGCATTACCAGGCTTGTAAGTACTTTATAAACATTAATCTATTTACTTTTTCTTATGTTAAATACATATAATACAAAATTATGTTTTTTAACCAAAAACTATTTTAACCAGTATGTGTTTGTATTTGTGTATTTTCCTCAGTTGCTCTCTACCTTACTTTTGAGATAAGGTCTCCCACTGAACCTGGACCTCACTGATTTGCTTAGAATGGGGATCCAGTGGGCTCCAGTCCAGCAACCTGCCTGTCTCCATCCCTCTGCTCCAGCACTGGAGATAAGATGTGCCTCCCTGCCTAGATTGTTGTGGTTTTTAACTAAGGAAAGTGCAAACATTTCATGGATGTAATGCACTTTGACCACATTCACTTCTCCTTTCTCCTCTTCAGCTTCTACCCTCTCCCAACACACTTCCTTCTCAACTTTATGTGCTCTTAAATAACAAATCTGCTCAGTGCACTTAGTGCTGCCTCTACGTGTCTAGGACATCTACTGGAATCTGGGTAGTTTCTTGGAAGCCACATTCCTAAGAATGTGGACTGTCCCAATACCAGTATCTATTAGTTACTAATCGACCCTCCCATGCATAGACTGAGGTTTTGACTGGCTTGATCTTGCACAGGCTTTGTGCATGCAGTCACAACCATTTGGCGTGTTTTGAACCCAACTGTTCAATGGGCAGCTTAGCTGTCATTTTCAAGTTCTAGTGTAAGCTATTGGGTAAGGGTATAGCTTATTTTGGTGTTATAGATTTGTGTGTCACACACAAATCAAAATTTGAATTTTGAGGACTGACTCAACACAGTACAGCTTTACAAAACACTGGCATTAACCTGTATGTGCTGTTTCTTGTTGTCATTTACTAAACGTTTGGTAGGACCTAGAATGTGAACCATAAGTCATATTTGTGGATTCAAATAAACAGATGATGACACAGTCTCCTTCCTACCTTTGGCTGTTAGTGTTAGAGCTCTGTACTCACTTATAGGTGGTGGAAGCAGGTTAACATCTGTGTGCCTTGGTTTCCTCATTTCTAATATGCAAGCCTCTCTCCAGCATATTAGGTGTTCTTGGCATGAAAACACTTCACATAACTCTTGAAATACTTCTACTACTGATGAGCACTGAGGAATAATTTTTACTATTATTTTTTATCTAGCCACATAGTAAGCAGTCATAGCTTGCTTGATATCCTACTTTTCAAGTTTTATTCCCAGTTCTTCTGCCAATATTTCATTATTATCTCTATGAAAGTTGATAGGAAAATCCTCAGATCAATTAAGATACTTTTGAGGGTGGGAGGCAGTACAGTTTTGAGTTATTAGTTTTTAAACTCAAAAAACATAGTTATAGGCTCATAAAAATTAAGAGATGTCACCTTAAAGTTTTTGGCTATGTTTTGCTGAAAACTAGAAACTAAATCTGTACAGAATTGATGCATACCTGTCCTAGAGGAGTTGGTTCTCAACCTTTCTAATGCTCTGAGTAATCCCATTTAATATGCTGTGCTGACCCCCAACCATAAAGTTATTTTGTTGCTACTTCATAACTATAGTTTTCTATTGTTAGGAATCATAATATAAGTATATTACATGTATAACTGATATTTGACCCCCAAAGAGTCCTTGGCCCACAGGTTGAGAACCATTGTCCTAAAGGGGACTATCTTTCATAACAACAATATATTGTCCAAAGTAAGAAACTAGCATTGGAACAATATAACCAAGTATACCAGAGGCTTCAGACTCCATCAATGTTTTGCATGTCCTAAAATATATATCTCTTTATGGAGAATTAATCATTTGGGGAGAATCATGTAACTTCTCAATTCACAGTACTGTCTTTCCACCAAAGGATTCATTAGAAGGCACATGTTTTTATATGCATGTGAAAATCTCAAGCTGCCTCCATTTGTTTCTTTTTCTCTTGGTAAAAATGCAAGACTTGAGAAGCCAAGTCAGCCACTCTCTGGACTACACAGCAAATGTTCAATAAACACTTGGTACAAGTTTGTCACAATAATCCACTTTCTCTATGGTTTCCTTTTCCACAGTCTCGGGGAATGTGTATGCATACAACAGCAGAACAGGTGCAAGAAAATGGAAGGCACTTGGGCACCAGGAAGAGTTCTTTGGGAGCATAAACTTCCTCTCAGAAACCAGTCCCTTGGAGGAGTCAACACCCTCGAAAATTCCCCCGCAACAATAGTTCCTCTGAGTGATAGCATTTTTGTGGGTGTTACTGGCATAGATAGCTAAATTTAAGCTGTAGACCTGAGTTCAGCTGCTGGGTGCATGTTTATAGTTCTCTAGAATCAGCTAG
Organism: Tokudaia tokunoshimensis; assembly: GCA_036184795.1. Lineage (NCBI taxonomy): Eukaryota > Metazoa > Chordata > Mammalia > Rodentia > Muridae > Tokudaia > Tokudaia tokunoshimensis. The sequence continues at coordinate 108,348,753 of BTHU01000011.1, read as the reverse complement.
TTCTAGTGGAGGGCAGCAAGAGATGTCATCTTTGAGTCTTTGGCTGTTTTCCTGACAACCAGAAAATAAATCTGTTTATATCTTGTGTCCTCCTTGGCTCACAGGCTCCTTTTGATCATCACTGTTTTCCTCACTGATGTAGTTCAGCCCATGCTTGGCAGAGTAGACTCCATACCTACTCAGTAAATAAAAGCATTTGAATATATAAGTACGTTTCTTGCCTTTGATTCAGGTTACTTACTCCACTGTGACTTATAGAACAGGAATGGGAATCATCTTCAGGAAAGGTAGGTTTTTTTTTTTTATTTCATTTCTTGTAGTCATAAAAATGTAGAATCTTACAGAAGTACAATTGATCTTGCTTTTAATTTTCTTTTTATAGGTCTCTGGAGGATGACCACCTGCAGACATTAGTTATTAATGACTTGCTAAGGAGATGTCATTGTTGAGCTTTTCAAAAACTGTGTACATAGACAGATTTCTGATTCATTTGGGCTTTTTCATGACCTCTGAGACCATGAGACATGAGGGTAGGAGCCCACAAGAACTGTTGAAAAGCTGTATTAATGCTCATTCCACAATGAAATTGATTTGAGATATATATATATATACTTTTAATAATAATCAGAGTAAGATATACACCATGATATTAAACTATTATTTGAATCTGAAGATATCAGGGATTCAAATGACCACAAATACCTTAGTATTCATCTCTGCTTACACAAGTTCAACGTTTGGGAGACCTGATCTCCCAACAGCAAATACCTGAAATGAAGCAGGGTTATTTCTTACTTATGTCTGCTTGAGGGATTGATCCTCAAGAGGCATTATAGCACAGAGGCTATCAATGATTTTGAAGTATGACAAGTCCCTTTGTCTCTCTGAAGTCCAATATTTCTCCTTTTAGAAGATGTATGCTTTAAATCACAGCTTTATCTATCGTCTATCTATCTATCTATCTATCTATCTATCTATCTATCTATCTATCTATCTATCTATCATCTATCTATCTATCTATCTATCATGTGTGTGCTCATGTCTATTATGTAGGCGTAGATGCTCATCATATATGTATGCAAATAAGCAGAGGCCAGAAGTTAACGTCAGGTGTCTTCTCTAATATTTCTCACTTAAAAAAGTTTTTTGAGGTCATTATTTATCCATAACTGACCTGAAATTCAATATGTAGCCTGCCCTGCTGGGCTTGAACTCACAGAGATCAGCCAGCTCCTGCTTCCTGAGTGTGGGGATTAAAGGCAAATGTAACTATGTATGGTTTCCCAACTTGTTTTTGAGATGGTCTCTAACTGAACCACAGGATTTCTGATTTGGCTGGGCTGACTGGCCCGCAATCCCTTGAATCCTCCTGCCTCCATCTCTTAGGAACTGGGTTCACAGACATGTGCTGCTGTGCTCAGTATTTTACGTGGCTGCTGGAGATTTTCATATTTGCATGGCAGCCTGACCTGTGATGCACACCAAAGCCCTCAGTGCTTCACTCTGACTCATACTGAGTTGTTTGAAGCAACACAGTACACAACTAGAAGTCTTCAGCTGGCAGTACCTCCTAACCTGCAAACCAGAGACACAGGAGTACAGTGGGAAGGTCAGGGATTTATAGGCTGGAACCAGTTGGTAATTAGCTTAACAATGTCTGTGAAAGGAGCAACCTGCTTTTTTCCAGATGGCAACGTAATTCTCCTTCAGGGAGAGAACAAAGAATGTCTGGGAAAGTGCTCTTCATTCACCAGGTAGCCTCTCCTAGGATCAATTAGGATTTGATGAATAGAGTATCCATCGGCTGCCACCTGGGCTTTGATGGGGAAAACACAAACATGTATAAACTTTCTTTTCAAAGTCTAGTTTGGATCAATTTGTATTGGATGTGCCTGTGCCAAAATAAACTGTTAAGTTGGTGTTTGTTGTCCACACAAAGAGTCTTGTGTGGACAACTTGTTTGGTGGTTTGGAGTTCAGTTGCAGACCTGTCAGCAGAAAGACCTGGAATGGAAACCCTCCGAGGAGTTGTTTGGGGAGAACAGTTACAGCTGCCCTCAGGGTCAGGCCTTGTGGTGGAATCTTTGTGTCTCTGTCAACTTGCCTCCAAACTATACTTATTTGTGATGTCCTTTATGTCCAATTTAATAATATGATTTTATCAGTTTCCTGAGGTGACATTTACACTCCCACAGACTGGGTAACTTAAAGCAACAAAAAAGTAAGTATATCTGCACTGCTCTGGAAGCTAAGAGGCTACGTTCATTGCAGTTTCTGGGGAGGAATTGCTCCTGTCTCTGCCATTCTTTGATGGCTGCATCCCTGGATTTTAGGTATCTCTCTAATGCCTGTCAGTTATATATTTTGGAAATTAACCCTCTGTCAGATGTAGGGTTGGCAAAGATCTTGTACCATTCTGTAGACTGCCATTTTGTCCTATTGATGCTGTCCTTTGCCTTACAAAAGCATTACAGCTTCATGAGGTCCCATTTATTGTTACTCTTAATGCCTGAGCTATTGGTGTGCTGATCAAGACTCTTTCTCTTCTATTAGATTTAGTGTATCTAGTTTTATGTTGAGGTCTTTGGATCCACATGGACTTGAGTTTTGTGCATGGTGATAGATATGGATCTATTTGCGTTCTTCTACATGCAGAGATCCAGTTAGTCCAGCAACATTTGTTGAAGATGCTTTCTTTTTTCCATTTTATACTGTTGGCTTCTTTATTAATAGTCAGATGTATATAGGTATATAGACTTACATCTGGATCTTCAGTTCAATTGCATTGATCAACTTGTCTGCTTTTATGCCAATATCATGTGTTTTTGTTACTATAACTCTTTAGTAGAGGTTGAAATCTGGGCTGGTGATACCTCAGGATATTCTTTTATTGTACAGGACTATTTTAGCTATCTGAGGTTTCCATATTATATTGAGTATAGTTCCTGTAACTTCTGTAAAGAGTTGAGTTGGAATTTTGATGGAGATTGTGTTTAATCTATAGATTGCTTTTGGTAAAATGGCCGTTTTTATGTTAATCCTCGAAATCCATCTGGGTTCTTTCCAGCTTCTGGCTATTATAAATAGGGCTGCTATGAACATAGTCATCAGGGAAATGCAAATCAAAACAACCCTGAGATTTCACCTCATACCAGTCAGAATGACTAAGATCAAAAATTCAGGAGACAGCAGGTGCTGGCAAGGATGTGGAGAAAGAGGAACACTCCTCCACTGATGGTGGGATTGCAAGCTAGTACAACCACTCTGGAAATCAGTCTGGCAGTTCCTTAGAAAACTGAGCATGATACTACCGGAGGACCCCATTATACCACTACAGGGCATATACCCAGAGGATTCCCCAACATGTAACAGGGTTTCTTATTTAAAGCCAGCACAGAAAGTAGAAACAATAAGCTCACAAATGAAATGCTGTTAATTACATTCCTAGGTAATTCTAATCCAAAAGGGATCATTTTACCTTTTCCAACTGTAGGTAATTTGTTTATTGTAGATGAACCAAGGTAATGGTGAGTCAGGCATAATAGGTAGCAGTACTGTATGCAAGCTCCTATGCATGTGTCCCAGTCCAAAGCCTCTCTGTCATCAGCTCCTGAGACAGTGTGATTCAAGACTTCCTTGATTCAAGAAGTGGAAATGTGGCCTTCAGTTCTTTAGCATATGATATATCTTAACAATTAGATTTCTGTTTTGCCTCAGTAAAGTAATGTGAATTATTATGGCTGCTTCAAGAAGTAGAAAGCAGCTGAGGATTAGAGAACTCCCCATCCACATGGCAATTAAGGACATACAAGACCAACACAGAAATGCTATATGGAAAATAACTTACCAAGATCAGCCTAACATGATTTACCTAGAAACAGGTCAAGGGTTATTTATGTGTTAATCCCTTTACTTGGGCTAGGCTCTACAGGACAGAACTTCTTGCAATTCATGGTTCCTATCTTCAAACAAAATTAGTCTGTGAATACTTTTTCATCTAGATCCTACAAATACATCTTAACAATTTATAGCAGCTCTCTCCTCACATCTTAAATATTTTGGGGATTCAAATTTTAATTGCACTTATTTTTGTATGTAATTTTAAATACAGAAAGCACTATAGGAAGATTTCATCTTGCCCTTTTTTCTGCTGTGAATTTGGTTTTTTGCAAAAGGCCAGTGGTTCTAACTATGCATTGTTACTGCTCCCAAAGGTGAAGGAAGGCAGCAGGAGGACTGGCCACAGCTGGATTGCAGTGGGCACTTCTGCGGATAGTGATTGGACATGTGTATCAGCAGAATTTTGGGAGTCAAAGATGTTGCAGATGGTCGTAGGTAGGGACATGATAGTGTAATTGAAAAGTTGTCAGTTTTCATTTTCTGAACTTGAAGAGTACCTAAAGACCAGCACAGGACACCCTAGAGCTTGAAAATGAATAGATTTCCTCTCTGAAATATGAAGTTCACTCTGCCTTCCCTCCACAACAGAGAATCAAACATGAAATAACAAAGGGACTCTATGTCTGCCTGATGCCAAAGACAGTCAAGGACCAGACAAGATATAGGATAACTTTCCTTACCATTGGAACTGCAAGAGCAAAGGAAGATCAGTTGTCACAACAGAGCTGATGGCCTGCCTCACTAAATGGTCAACTCACATATGGGTGCCTGTGTTCTCACCCCAGAGAGACCCACTACACCTATAACTCAATCCTAAAGCAAACAGAATAATAGGAATAATAGGTACCGCCAAAGAGAGGCACTAAGGAAGATCAAATAAAATATTCAGAGCAGGTATCTGCTGACATGGATCTATTTAAAAATGGCAGATAACAATTTCGATGAACAAATTTGCAGAGGTTCAGATCCATGTATAATTCCTACATGTGTTTGCACACAGGTATAGTATACTTCTTTTAAATATATGATTGTAAAACTTTCTTTAAAGATCAGTATGTGGGCTGAAGCTGGGGATATCACTGATGAGCTATGAATTTAGTGATCCATTAAAGGAGTCTGTACATTGGAGCAAAGACTCAATGAGCTGAAACCGTGGGAAGAGGGAGAAAAGATTTAGCTACTAAATTACAAAAAATACAAAGAATCCATTTGTGGAGGGTGAGGCAGATAAAGAAAATCAACAGAGGTTATATAATTGAGGAATAAAATACTGCAAATGGGAGAGGGATGTGAATCCTGAGCTTGTGTGATTTGAACAAGACCACAGGATCTCAGAAGACTCAAGAAGCCCAGAAACAAATTATTTTTAAAAAGAAAATAATTCTTGGGCTGGGAAGTTGGCTCAGTGGGAAAAACACTAGCTACAGAAGTGTGAGGACCTGAGTTCTAATCCCCAGAATACACATAAAGTTAAGCATGGTATCATGTTCTTAGTCCCCGCATTCCTACAGTAAGATAAGAGGCAGAGACAAGAGACCCCTTGAACACTCCAGGCTAGCTAGCCTGGCACATACAGCAGTGGACAATAAGAAAGAGACAACAGACAACAACTATTAAACAGGAGGCTGAAATCAATAAAATAGGACAACAAAAACAATTTAAAGACTCAAGGAAACAGAAAGTTGCTTGAGAAAATCAACAAGGACAAATTCTTATCCAATCTAACTAAAAGGCAGAGAGAGAGAGAGAGAACATCCAAATTAACAGAATCAAAAACAAAAAGGGGGACATAATAACAGACATGGAGGAAATACAAAGAATCATTAGGTCAAAAACATTGCTTCAAAAAACTGTACTAGACAAAATTGGAAAATCTAAAAGAAGTGGACAATTTTATTAATAAATATTGCTTTAACTAATATCAGGTAAACAATGTAAATAGACCTATAGCCCCCTAAAGAAATAGAAGCAGTCATTAAAAGTCTCCCAACCAAAAATGAGCCCCCAGAGACAGACAATTTTAGCACAGGTTCTACCACACTTTCCAAGAAGAGTTAATGTCAATACTCCTCAAATTATCCAACAAAATAGAAGCAGAAGGAACATTGCCAAGTTCCTTTCATGAGACCACACTCACCCTGATACCCAAACTACACAAAAACTCAACAAAAAAAGAGAATTACAGACCAATTTTCTTCGTGAACATTGACACAAAAATACACAACGAAATACGTGCAAACTGAATCCATAAGTACATCAAAAAGATCATCCCCTATGATCAAGTAGACTTCATCCCAGAGATGAAAATCTGTTAATATAAACTACCATATAAACAAACTGAAAGAAAAAAAAAACACTTGATCATCTCACTCAGTGCTGAAAAGGCCTTTGACAAAATCCAACACCCCTTCTTGTTAAAAGTCCTGGATCAAGGATACAAGGGATATACATAAACATAAACATAATAAAGACAATTTACAGAAGTCTACAGCCAACATCAAATTAAATGAAGAGAAACTCAAAGCAATAAATAGAAAATCAGGAACAAGATAAGACTGTCCATTCTTTTCATTTCTGCTCAATATAGATTTAAAGTTCTAGCTAGAGCAGTAAGAAAACTAAAGGAGATCAAGGAGATACAAATTGGAAAGGAAGAAGTCAAAGTATCACTATTTGTAGATGGTATGATAGGGTACATAAGAAACCCTAAAAATTCTACCAGGAAAGTCCTACAGCTAATAAACATGTACAGCAAAGTGGCTGGATACAAAATTAAGTCAAAGAAATCGGTATCCTTCCTATATGCAAACAATAAATGGGCTGTGAAATCAGGGAACCAAAATCCTTCACAACAGCCACAAATAAAATAAAATATCTTGGTGTAACTCTAACCAAGCAAGTGAAAGACCTGTGTAACAAGAATTTCAAGTCTTTGCAGAAAGAAGTTGAAGAAGCACTATGTTCATAGCAGCCCTATTTATAATAGCCAGAAGCTGGAAAGAACCCAGATGTTCCCCAATGGAGGAATGGATACAGAAAATGTGGTAAATATACACAATGGAATACTACTCTGCAATTAAAAACAATGAATTCATGAAATTCTTAGGCAAATGGGTGGAACTGGAAAATATCATCCTGAGTGAGGTAACCCAATCACAAAAGAACGCACATGGTATGAACTCACTGATAAGGGAATATTAACCCAGAAGCTCAGAATACCCAAGATACAATTCACATATCAAATGATGCCCAAGAAGAAGGAAGGAGAGGCCCCTGGTCCTGGAAAGGCTCAATGCAGCAGTGTAGGGGAATACCAGAACAGGGGACCAGGAGGGGGTTGATTGGGGGATGGGGGAGAGGAGAGGAGAGAAGGCTTATGGGACTTTCAGGGAGAGGAAAACCAGGAAAGGGGAAATCGTTTGAAATGTAAATAAAGAATATATCTAAGAAACAATAAAAAAAAGGAAAAAAAAAAAGAAGAAACCCTGGCAGTTTTATTGTCTTTTTGATCTTTCTCTAATATTCTTACCTACACACATGACTTTCCCACCGGCCTAGATAAACCCAAAACAAATTTGGTTTGTATCTATTGCAGTGAAAGTAGCATTAGTTATACCCATTTGGGCTGGAGAGATAGGTCAGTGGTTAAGAGCTCAGGCTGCTCTAAGAGAGGACTGAGAGGTTCAATTCCCACTACCCACATGGTACCTAAGAACTTTTGGGGAAGGATGTGATGCCCTTTTCTGACCTCTGCAAGTACTGCATAACCATGTTTCTCAGACACACATTTGGGCACACTCATACAAGTAAAAAGAAATAAAATCTCTAAAAATATTTAAAGATACTCATCTATTTGACTGGAGGCAGGCTTGGGGACACAAATAATCAACTGAACTCTTCACATCACTCATTCTTTCAATTTCAAAAAGTAACCATGATTCCATAAAGTGGTTAGCAAAAGTGCTTAACCCATAGCGTTTGAAAACTGTCATCAGTTGAATTCATATTAATAACCAAAAGCTGCAAGTGCTGCAGCTATTAGCTGTGTGCGTTCCAGCTCCTTAGCTGGCACTGGATCATCAAACACTTCCCTTCTGCACTTCCACTCTCCCTTTCCTACACAGAGTTGGGGTGTAATCAAACCCCGAGAAATAACATACACACAGCAATAAGCCTTCCCCTTACCTGATTTCCAAAGTCAAAGCTAAGGAGGCTTAGGAATGAAGGCTTGCTGGAATCACAAAGCCTCATTCATCATGTGCCTTTTCCAATTAGGGCTGTAGACACTGAAAAGTGGGCTAATGGTACACATGAAACTAATTGGGAAAAACCCAATGCCACTGTGTAAGAAATAGTCTGGGCTACAGGTCTGAACTCTTGTTATTTATTGATTATCATTTCCTTCATACCAGCTTCATGCTTGGCACATGAAGTGCATGTGGAACAAACAAAGGAAAGCTATGAGGCTGAAATTAGAAGGCTGAAAGGATGATCTATGGTTTGAATTTAAAACATGCCCATAGACTCATGCGCTTGAACACTTGGTCCCTAGGAGATGTCGCTGTTTTGGGAGGTTTCAGAACTTTTGATGTGGGAGGACAGTTGGTAGAAGTAAGTCATTGGGAGTGGGAATTTGAGTGTTATAGCCCAGTCCACTTCTGACCTGAGCTATCTACTTCTTGGAGTCGGTAGTGATGAGAAATGCTGCTGCTCTAAATTCATGTCTTCAGACCAGCCCATTCCAGCCATCACCCCTTCCTTACATTCTCTGAAACTGGGATGCAAATAAACTACCATTAGGTATTTTGTCAGAGTGATGAGAAAGCAATTGGATGCTCTTTTTGGACTTAAGACCCAATTAGTATTCAGTTCTCCCCATGATACTGCAATTATAGTCTTTATTTACTGGGATGTGTTTCTATTGTTGCCAAGTGCCTGGTAGAGTTGCTCAACACCTGTTTCATAGCAGACATTACTAATGGATCCTGGCACGATGTCTTTTCACTGGGAATAGAAGTACACATGGTACTCATGGAGATGTATAATGTAGAATGATTTCAAGGAGAGGTTTGCTCTTGAGGGCCAAGGAGTGTCAGTAGCTGAGAGTCCAGCTATTAACACATGGAGGTCAACTTTAGCTGTACTGGAGTCGCCAACTGAAACTCATCCCTTGTTATGTCCCCCTTCCTGCTCTGGGTAGCTGGACCCATTGTGAACTGAGCCTGACTGGAGGGAGGAAAGCTTAGCAGGGTCTAGGTGGGTGGATGCAAAGCAGGAACCTTGGTGGGTGACAAGTCCTTGGGCAATGAACACACCTGGGAACAGCTTTGAAGAACTGGTTCATTTAGTCAGGGGGTAAGTGTGTAAAGGGGTACTTATGTCCCTGGTGAGGTTGGCAGGGTCTCTGGGACAAGGTTTTTATGGCTGCATATACCATTGGTCAATGTAGGAATGTTGGAAGATGCTTCATGTACATACTCAGGGGCTGTAGGTTCAGGGGAGAAAAAGGTCAATTAGTGATAACTGCCAGAGTGATGAATTCTTACTAGAAATTATGATGGGGCAGTTGGCTTTATGGCACCAGGTTGGGATGGAGGAGGTAGCCAATTCCTGACATCTTCATGTTTGAGGTATCCAGGGCTGAAGCTCCCTTGACAATTCATCTGTAACTCTGGGCCATTACGGTTCCACAATGCCTTCTCTGGTTCAGTCCTTCTCAGGAGAGTCTGAGCCAGGATGATAATTAGGAGAGGGCATTTGTAAAGACCCAGATGCTCTAGGCTACTCTGAGCCAGCTCTTTAGGGAAACACTGGCTCCAGCACTGTTCAGGTTGTTGGAGGCTGTACCAGATTTGCATTGTGTCTCCACCCCATCCCTGTCTAATCCTAGCTCTCCTCTTTCTATTTGTAGGTGTTGATAAGGACCTCATACCTCAACCCCCAACTCCAAGTGCCTTCAGAAAACCCAAATTGCTTACAGACTGCCTGGCACATAGAATTAGCTTCCTTTCCATGCCATTCAAATGTGGACACTTGTATTACATGGTATAACTAAGAAAAGAGAACATTTAAAGACTGTTTTGGCCTGCTGACTATGGAAGATACAACCATGTGTCAGTTTGCTGGGTCTTTCTATAAAATAATAATAATAATAATAGTAGTAGTAGTAGTATCTTCAAAGCTTCTAAAGGATTTCTGCCATTATCACACACACAGGGTTTCTAAACCTTGGTGATAAACATTGGGCAGACTTGCTTTGTCCTATGTATCATCAGACAGTTACCAGTATTCCTAGCATCTACCTATTATATGCCAAACTATACCCTATGTCTCTAGCAGATGTCTCCCAGAGAGGAAATACATCAAGCTAGTTGAGAACCACAGGATTTAGAGTACTGCCTAGGGAGGTAATTTCTAGCAAAAGAAAACCAGACTCTCAGAATGTTTTGAAATATTTTTTTTCATAAGCCAAAATCCTGTTCTGAGATCTTTTCTTGGAAAAGGAAACAATAGCTCCTTGAATTAATCATCACACAGATAGAAAGTTTGATTATTCTTTGAACACATGTCTCCCAATTAACAGGTTGAATTTCTAAGGAGCTTGCTGTCAGTTGTCCAAAATCTCAGGGCCTGATTTATGCCTTTGATTGGGAAGTGCATCTCACCCTCACACAATCTGCAGGATGGTGGTAGCTTCTGCTTTTCCAACTAGGAAAGCTACATTCCTCATTCTGGTGAGAGAACTGGAAACTTTTTTTTCTGTGTTCAGGACTAATTTAAACTTGAAGGAGTCTACAGTCCTTCACTTACAAGGTAAAGAAACAGTGAGTTTCTCAGGAACTTCCAAAACCATTAGCATTCACAGTTTTTTTGAATCTTCAGAATCAGACGAGTTAATGCAAGTGTATGCTGATCTGGTCACTCAAAATTTCTTTTGACATCTTGTTTTATTTACTTTTAATTTTTCTTGCATTTATTTGTGTGTGTGTGCATGTGTAGGTCAGAGGACAACTATTGGGAGTTCACTCCTTCCAACTCATGGAGCCCAGGGATCACACTTGAGTGTATGGCTCAGAAGTAAGTGCTTTGATCCACTGAGCTATCTCTCTGATCTTCTTGAGTAACTTTTCATATTAGCCACTGAGGAACATTCAAAATTATAGATGGCTGGCTATGGCATTGCATGCTGGCAATCCCAGTACTTAGGTTACTTAAATACTTGCCACTCTGGTAATCCCAGAGGCAAGAGATTTCTAGTTTAAAGCCATACTAGCCTACATGTAACCCTGTCTCAAAATAAAATCAAGGGCTGGAGCTGAGATGTAGCCCCAGTTAGAGTCACTCAGTTGGAAGAGTGCTATCTAGAACAAATGAAGCCCTGGGTATCACAAGATGAAGGGAGAGAACTGCCTCCACAAGTTTTCCTCTGACTTCCACATGTGTGTATGGACACATGCAGGCATGCACAAGAAGTGTGTGCACACATATACACTGTAAATAATTTGTGAAAGTCAGGACCTGAGGATGTGTTTCAATGGTAGCACATTTATATAGCTTGAGGAAGTCTCAAGGTTTGACCACTAGCCCTCAGTAAGAAATAAAAATAAAAAATAAAATAATAACAAAAAGAAAAACTATAAATCAACTAGAACTAGAAAAATTAAAAATTATTTGTGATGCAAATGGAATCATACTAAGATAGCTGTCAATTCTGTTTTAGTTGGTTGTCTGTGAAAAGTAAAATTAGCAATATTCTTGGGGTTCTCTCTCTTCCTCCTTCCCTCTTTCACTCTCATTTCTGACTAACTTCACTCTGATATCTGAAAGAGATGTCTCAGAAAGCAAGAATTACTGTTCAAATTCTTGCTAGCAGCCCTGTCATCCTCTCTCATGTTGGGGATGGAAGGCTAGCTATAACGATCTTTGCAGATTGTCCTACACAAATTGAAGGTGGCCTTGGGAGAAAATCTCTCCTGATCATATAATAGCTACAGTAGAGCTTAGCGCCTTTAAATAGCATCCACAGACATTGGCTCCCTGGCTGTGAATGCTGCTTACATCGCTTCAATCAATCTACAGGATTTACAAGGTAATAGAAAATGTTTCCCATAAAATCGAATTTTTTTTTTTATCTGCCAAGGTAAGTTTTTAATAAAAATCCTTTCTGTCAAACTTTGAAAGAATGTTTTTCTTTAGAGCACCAGATTGACCTGCAGGGGGCTTATAAGGAGTTTCTGGATGGTTCTAGGGCAATATGGCTCCATTTGTATGCTGGCACTTGGTAACCAGAAGTGATCTATTCAAGTGACCTTGAATCAGTTGCTTCCTTTCTCTATACTTTCATTTTTTTCCTTAGTACAAATATTGTTTTATTTATTTATTAATAAAAAAAATGAGTGCCCTGCATAACCCAAGATGGCCTTGAACTTGTGATATTTGTTCCTGAGCTTCATGAGTGTAACAATTACAGGTAGGTACTATCATACTTCAGTCATATACTATTTTAAAGAAATCCCAACCAAGTAAGATAAATTTCCGATTTGAAACATAGCAAAGTCACAGGATTCAAGCCATGTTCTTTGTGACTAAAATACTCAGTGGTGCTTGTCTGCATTGCATGCTGTCTAGTTTATTTTGTTTTGTTTTGGTCAACTTGACACAGCTAGAGTCATCTGGGAGGAAGGAACATCAATTGAGAAAATGTCAGCATCAGATTGACCTGTAGATAAATCTGTTGGGATATTTCCTTTATTAATGAGGACTATAGGAGGGTTAAGCACACTGTAGGCAGTTCTTCCTCCAGAAATGTGGTTCTGGGTTATATAAGAAAGGTAGCTGAGCACACCTTGGAGAGAAAGCCAGTAAGCAGCATTCCTGCATGGCCTCTGTTTGGTTCCTGCATTGAGTCTCTATTCTAACTTCCCTTTATGATGGACTGTAAGTTATAAGCTGAAATAACCTTTTCTTCCCTAAGTTGCTTTTGGTCATCATGTTTTAGCAATAGAAAAGGAAACTAGGATGGGTGGGGTTGGAAAGCAATTCTCATCTGTGTTACTGGTCTTTGTTCAGTGAGTTGATTTCCATGTCTTACTTCATAATGCTTATGACTCAGTCCAAGTACTCCCTTCCACCATCCCTCCTGTTAACTGTGCTCATCCTTCACAGTCCAAAAATCCTGATATACCACTTACAGACACCCAAACATTCATTCTTAGTCCTCTATTTCTCTTTCTCTTTCCTAACATTGCCAGGTAAGCATAACTCTTAACTAAGGAAGACTCTCATTTAAAGCAAAGTGGAAGAAATTTCAGGTTAGAATGGAACATATATTCATCTCCAGAGCAATTAATGAGGAGAGCTGTAATTTTGGAACCAGTCATAATCCTCATCCTCTACCAGAAAATGAAGTATCTTTGTGTGGCTCATTGCAAATCTCATATATTATGAAGACATTGTTCTTTGCACACATTAACTGGGTGTCTATTCTAGAGACCTGCAGACTTCCTGTCACAGACCAAGTGGTAGACACAAAACTTAACTGTCATCTTCATAGCACTTCAGTAGCTTTGCCAGTATAGGTTGGAGGAGGACATAGGAGATGCATAAACAAGGGCCAGTGGCTATATTGTAAAGCTGTACTCATGGATACTGGTGAATGAGCTTCATGTCATGGAATAGCATTTCTTTTTTTCTCTTAACAACTTCAAAATATGAACACCATATGTAGCTTGTGGGACAAATCCAGCTTACTGGGATAGTGTGTCAGTCCCTAGTTTAATCTGTACCAAGCACTATTAACAAATGGGCCTGGCAGTTACCCTGACCAAGTTTTCATGAGGTTCTTTAGGTTATGCAAGCAGTAGTATGCATGTGTGCGCACATGCACACATTTGTCTATATTCAAAACCAGGGGAAATTTTGAGTTTGATCCATCTCTTTGCTATAGAATCAATATTACAAATATGAAACTAACACTGTTGAATGTCTGAGATGATGAAAAGACAGATTTGCAAGAACAAACCTACTTGAATTTAAAGCTTTTCAATATGCATAGCACTTTCATGAATGGTTTCATTAGGAAAATGAAGTCACTTAAAAAGTAACACAGCTGCAAGAGTAAACCTGAAGCTTTATTCTGCTCTCTATCTCCCAATGGGGAGGCGTTATAGTGGAATGACCTACACTATTTTAAAAAATTTGATTGTGTATATTTCTTGTACATATCACAGGACATTTTTATACAAGTGTATATTGTACAGTGAGCAAATCTCCCACGTTCTTTTTTTAACTAAAAGAGCTGATGATTTTATTTTCATATTTCACAATATAAGTGAAAACTGCACCTTTCTGTGTTCTCCCTCCAAAAGTATTCTCTCTATTAGGAAGGGAAGTTTCCTTGTCATGCATCTGGTAAACACTCAGGTTCAGTACCAGGATCTCCTGGAGAAACAGAACAAGAAATACAAAACAATAAGGAGTGCTTCTGCTCTTATCTGTCTGTCTGTCCGGGTCATGCCAGGCCGTGTGGGCGCCATCATAGGGCGGGCGGGAGGTCTCATCATTGGAGGTCCGGGCATCATGGGCATGTGGCCTCCCATGGGCAGTCTCATCCCAGGAGCTGGAGAAGGACCCATCACTGGCATCATGGGAGGGCCTCTCATGTGGGGTGCAGGCATCATGCCAGGCCAAGGAGGACCTGGGAGACTGGGGAAAGGTGGAATCATGGCCTCTGCAGGTGGAGGAGCAGAGAGTGGAGCTGGAGGGATCTTTCCTTCTTGAAATGCTCCTCCATCCACTTCTGGTAATAGTCTTTCACATTCTCTTTGAGTTTCCAAACACTGCAGTATGTCTTCCTCACAGACGGAGAATCATGGGTAAGATACATATCACAGTAGTCACAATAAAACTTAGGCATGATGCTCCACAGGCCGTTGGCTGTCTGGGATCTCCCATGTTCTTTACCTTGACATTTCTTCCACATTCTTCCAAAACCAACACAATCAGTTCTTCACAGCAACAGCCCTTTCTCTTTCTTTCTTTCTTTCTTTCTTTCTTTCTTTCTTTCATTCTTCCTTTCTCTCTCTCTGTCTCTCTGTCTCTGTCTCTGTCTCTCTCTCTCTCCCCTCCTTCCCTCCCTCCCTTTTTTTCTTTTCTTTTCTTTTCTTTTCTTTTCTTTTCTTTTCTTTTCTTTTCTTTCCTTTCCTTTTCTTCTCTCTCTCTCTCTCTCTCTTCCTTCCTTCCTTTCTTTTTTTTTAATCAATGACTGCATTTCTTTTCTATTCCTCTGATGAAACACCATGACCAAGGCACCTTAGAGAAGGAAGTGTTATTTGGATTGATGGTTCCAGAGGGAAGAGAGTCCAGTGTGGAAAGGAAGCATTGTGGCAGGAACAAGAAGCTGAAAGATCACACCCTGTACTGAAAACACAATGTAGAGACAGCAAATTGGAAGCACGTGAGCTATCAACTCTCAAAGCCTTCCCTCAGGGGTATGTGTCCTCAAGCAAGGCTGTATCTCTTAAACCTCTGCAAATAATGCCATAAACTAGGGACCAGGTTTTCAAATACATGTGCCTATATGAGACATTTCTCATTTAATGCACAATGATGACATTTTCCTTTAGTCTGTTAGCCTTCTCCATTTGTTCAATAGCTTTCTTTACCAGTCTTCTTTGTGATATGTGTGTGTGTGTGTGTGTGTTTTGTTGTTGTTTCTTCCGATAATGAAAAAATCAGGAGTCAAAGTGGCAGTGTGGCAACCTGTCACACTTGCAGATGAGACTCAGGTGAAATGTGCATGTCCTAAACCTCAAAATGGAGAGGCGCTCAATTAAACAATAAAAACAGGAAAAAAATTCCCAAACATCCTGTGAATGTGGGCTCCCTGGAAGCTCAAAGTGGAAACATCTGAAGAGACAGAGGAAAATAAGAAAGTTAAACCTCACCCCCTTCTACCATGTTGACCAATGTCAAAGCAGTGCCACAGCCTCCTGTTCTAAAGAGAAAAATGACAAATGACATAGGGTGTGATATTAAAACAGCAAAACCCAAAGAAAGCCCAGAGGCTCCCGAGGAAACAGGAGACTGTGTGCAAAGCCAGCAGACAAAGCAGAGGACAATGTTGTGTCCAGGCTGCCCTAAGGACTGACAGGTGTTTCTTAGGACAGACACCTCATTTGTCACCCTGTCTAATCTTATTAAGGAAAACACTTTGAAGGATGTAAAAGTCTCCAAGAACATGACCAAAATCTAGGACAAAAGTATCAGGCTATTTTGGGAGGCAGGGATCTATCAAGTGCAGAACAGAGACTGGCAAACCTTAACTCACTTTTCTAATCTCTATGATTAAGCTAAAAGTTCTGCACAGGAATGTAACAGCAATCCTGACTGTAACCTCTCAGAGAAGTGGCCATGCAGACCTTTGGATTCTCAAGTTGCTAATGACACACTATGTTCACACATAGAACTCATCCTGGGAATCAGTAAGAGGGCTGCTAAAACAGAGAAGCTTGCAAATGGAATTAAAATCCCAGGTGCAATCTGGCCAGCCCCTGAACTACATGCAGAACACCCTAGGGGTTATGGACAAAACCTAGAGTGTCTGTTTATTGATGAGGACTATATCTTGGGTTCTGTGTTTAGAAAGGAAATTAAAACAAATAACTAAAAACTTTTGTCAACACACAGTCACACAATGATTCTTCTACCACACATATAGTGGGAAGTTGTAGATTTTATAAAAATTTCTCTAAAAAAGAGGCTTGTGGTATGTAATTGTTGATAACAATGAAGACACACATGTGCGTGCATGCACACACACACACACAAGCACACACACACACACATATTCCTTAAGATCTGAAGGAATGGTCTCTGAACCATGAATGGAATGATTTTTGGCTCACAGTTGTGAATCATATCTATTTGTCAGTCTTGGCCACCCATGGAAAACAGAAGCTAAATAAGCAAACAACCAATTTCCCCCATTTCTGGTGCCCAGATTCCAGGTATCTGTTCACACACACACACCACACACACACACAGGAAGAGAGAGAGAGAGAGAGAGAGAGAGAGAGAGAGAGAGAGAGAGAGAGCAAGAGAGAGGGGGAGAGGGAGGGAGGGAGGGAGGGAGGGAAAGAGAACTGGACTGTTCTTGCACCTGGTCCTAAGAAATATTCATTGTGTGGCTAGAACAGTCACGGGCCTGAATGGAAGATGGTGCACCCTGATCATTCTGTGTAGGGATGAGTTGGGTTTTCTTTCTTACTTGAAGCTACCCAAGGTTCCCTTGAATCAGTTTGATTTTCCTTAGTCAGGAATTTCTGACATTCAGTCACATATTAAAAAAATGAAAAGAACTACTTAAGTCAGAGCTGGAGGCATACAAATCTTACTGATGTCTGTGATGAGCTCTGCTCTGTGTGTGAGTTTTTCATGTGAAGGACTTGAATTTGCCTCCTCTCATTGACCTGATTGTGAACAAAAGTGAAAGCGAGCACCAATCCCCACTCTCAAGAATCTCCTCCCTCAAGAAACCCTGTATAAGCCTGTCTCATGATGAGTTCTAAAGGGATTGCAGCCACCCGAACATGGTAAAAATGGCCTTTGCAGGTCTTGTCCTTCTCCTCCATTCCCTCTCTGTTGCTAAAAAATATCATTAGCTTATCCGCCTATAGCTAGTCCCCAAGGTCAGTTTTCTTATTCAGGCACTTCATCCTCCTGAGACCTGACTACCAAGGTCCAGCTACCAAGGTATTAAAGTCCAGTAATCAAAAGCTGTTCCTGACTGCAGCATACAGAGCTACATGTAAGAACACTTACAATTTATAGAAGGAAGGAGATATTGTTCTACCTGAATGAACTTCCCCCATTTTCTTTAAATGGGAACTTTTGTGCCCTTTCAAATCTTTCTGGTCCTCCACAAAACAAATCGTGTTGTTTTGCATCTCATTTGCATCTCTCCTTTCTGGTGTGTGAAGAGTTTTGTAGCTTGAACTTTGCCAGCTCTTGCTAAGTGACTTACACTGAGCAGGTGGGGTTGGTGTGAAGGAAAACAAACAAAAACAACCCCACCCCCTCACCCACTGTGCAGCTCCCCTTGGAGCTATTTTCTCTAAATTGAAACATTCCCTTTGAAGGGAACCTGGGGAAGTAAAGATATCCCTAGGACTCCCCTCCCCCCCTCCCCAAAGAAAGAAGAAAAACTCTCCCTGTGCCCCTGCTGCCAGCAAGTTGTTCTGGGAGCTTTGGGAATTCAGCTTTTGTGAGTCTTCATCCATGCTGAGATGACTTTGATGATGTAGCTGCCTTAGGGACACCCTTGTTCCAGTATCATTTATCAGTGTTCCAGGAAGTCACCCTAGTAAACACATTGGCTTTCCAAAGTAGACTTGGGTAGCATCTTTCTTTGGTCTGTTAGTGCCCTGTCTGGGATGAGTGAATATCTGTTGATACTTTCCTAGAAAACTCGCAGAACACCATTACTGGAATTTTTGAACTAAGGTTTGTGTTCTGATGGCATAAATAAATATATAATTCTCCCAATGGAAACAACCTACCTTTCACTTTGGCAAAGTTCCTGTCCAGAAGGATCTTATGAGACTCTGGAATTTCTTTTCCTTTTATTCTAATAGCCTTCTTTCACTAGTAAATTTTTAAAATAGCTGGAAGAAGCTGCTAATGGACAGTGAGTAGCCTTGTTCTATAAATACTGGGGATCTGTGAGGAGGATGGAAGTGAAAGACCCTCAGTCCAGAGGACCCTTGCTCTTGCCCAGGAAGCACACCACCCCAAAAGCACTCATGAGATGTAGAGAGCCATGGTAATGCCATATAGCCTCTAGGCATAATTCAGTTGCCTGCATTTCACCTATACCAAGCTGAGGAATTCCAGCCACACCTCCCCCCACCTGTGAGAGATGTCAGAGCTCCTCCCGCACTTCAAAGCAGTTGCAGTTTCCTGTGAAAGTTGCCATCTCCTGCAGAGTAGCAGACCCTGTGAAAGTAACATCTTCCTGAGATCTGTTATGGCAACATCTCTCAGCCTGCCAGAAGAAGACTTGCAGCTTTGGGAGGGAGGGTTATGCCCCTAAAGCTTATATCTCCTGTTTCTCCTAAGTAAAGTTGGACTTTGAACAGCTGTGTTGTCTTAGTCCGTGTTTCTTTCATCGTCCTCCCCACCCATCCCTAAGTATCTTTCCCAGGTCACCGGTTCGCATGTAGGTGCAGGCGGCTACAGGTGGCACCCGAACGTGGTGGCTGGATAGAGGAAGATACGGAGGTGACCCTGTCTTTGGCAAAGCTTCGCAGAAAAAGGAAGAAGATGGTATCCGGCACGGTGAGCAACTACAGGAGTTAAATACTAGCGCTAGTGTAACATTTCATCTTGTTGAAGTTGTGGTTGTAGGTGCGGAAAAGGATACAGGCTAAGTGGGACAGCGTTGACCTAGCACTGGACTCGCTTAGGGGTAGACAGCGGAAATGGGGCAGGAAACTTCTAAGCAGACATTTGTCAGCAGCATTCAAGAACTGCTTCAGGCGAAAGGAATCGGGTTTGAAGAGCAACGGTTAGTACATTTTTTAGATCAGATAGATCATTGTTGCCCATGGTTCCAAGAAAAAAGAACTTTAGATGAGAGAACTTGGGAAAAAATTGGAAAAGCGTTAAGAGCCACCAGGCAGGAACTACTACTCTCTGCCTTTGGATGCTTATAAAGGATGCTATTAATGAAAAGATCTCGCAGGCATCAGATAGTACACAGGGAGATCTTGAGGAATCTCAAGAAGGATGCCCGCCAGAGAGGACTCTGTCAGAAAAGGGTCCTCTCAACCCTAAATTAGAAAGATATAAAGATAGTACTGATGAGCTAACATTAAAAAAGAAAGCTCATCTAGAGGAGGGAGCTGCCAAATATTATGGTGAGGATTGGCCTCCTATTGCGCCTTCTGTTCCGCCTATGGCCTCTACTATTCAAGATGATACCCAGATGGAAATGCAGTTACATAAATTGGAGTTTGAAATTAAGCTGCAGAAATTGACTAATGAGCTACAGGAGCTAAAAAAGGTATCAAGTGCAAGAAGGAGCAATGATTCTGAGACGCTCCAGTCACCGCTAGAAAGAGCTGTGAGTCAGGCTCGTGGGGAAGGACAGGATACATCTGACATGCTGGTCTTCCCTGTCATTGAGATCACAGATGAGCAGAATAGAATTAGACAATATCAGACCTTAGAGTTCAAGGCGATAAAGGAATTAAAAGCAGCTGTGTCACAGTATGGTCCTACGGCTCCTTTTACACAAGCTTTAATGGATACTGTGATGGAGTCAAATTTAGCTCCACAAGATTGGAAGATTCTATGTAAGGCTACTTTGTCAGGAGGAGATTTTTTACTTTGAACTTCTGAATGGTGTGAAGCTAGTAAGAGAACTGCTGGGATAAATGCTCAGGCAGGTAACCCAGAGTGGGATACTGATATGCTACTGGGAGAAGGTCAGTATGAAGGCAATGCTAATCAGATAAGATGTGCTCTTATGTTATAAAGATTTACAACAGGCTTTAGCTGAAAAAGGACTGCAAATAGCTCCAGAGAAGGTACAAACCCAAGACCCTTATAATTATTTGGGTTTCAGATTTACAGATCAAGCTGTTTTTTTTCCCAGAAGATAATTATTTGCAGTTTAAAGACCTTAAATGATTTTCAAAAGTTGTTAGGTGATATTAATTGGTTTCGCCCTTATTTAAAGCTCACTCACTACAGGAGAATTAAGACCTTTATTTGATATTCTAAAAGGGATGCTGATCCTACATCCCCTAGATCTTTTTATTTTTTTAATTTTATTTTCTAAGTTTATTTTTATTTACATTCAAAATCATTTCCCCTTTCCCGTTTCCTCCCTCC
Organism: Tokudaia tokunoshimensis; assembly: GCA_036184795.1. Lineage (NCBI taxonomy): Eukaryota > Metazoa > Chordata > Mammalia > Rodentia > Muridae > Tokudaia > Tokudaia tokunoshimensis. The sequence goes on along the minus strand of BTHU01000011.1, from coordinate 108,327,958 downwards.
CCGAAAGTCCCATAAGCCCCCTTCCCTCCCTCTTTTCCCCATTCAACCCCCTCTCGCTTCTCTGTCCTGGCATTCCCCTACATCCAGTCTTTCCAGGACCAGGGGTCTCTCCTTCCATCTTCTTAGAAATTTATTGATATGCTAATTGTGTCTAGGGTATTCTGAGATTCTGGGTTAACATCCCCTTATCAGTGACTGCATACCATGTGTGTTCTTTTGTGATTGGGTTACCTCACTAAGGATGATATTTTCCAGTTCTGACCATTTGCCTAGGAATTTTGTGAATTCATTGTTTTTAATTGCAGAGTAGTATTCCATTGTGTAAATATACCACATCTTCTGAATCCATTCCTCCGTTGAGGGACATCTGGGTTCTTTCCAGCTTCTGGCTATTATAAATAAGGCTGCTATGAACATAGTGGAGCATGTGTCCTTATTGCATGCAGGGAAAGCCTCTGGGTATATGCCCAGGAGTGGTATAGCCAGATCCTCCAGGAGTGTCGTGCCCAGTTTTCTGAGGAACCGCCAGACTGCTTTCCAGAGTGGTTGTACCAGCTTGCAATTCCACCAGCAGTGGAGGAGTGTTCCTCTTTCTCCACGTCCTCGCCAACAACTGCTGCCTCTTGTGTTTTTGATCTTAGCCATTCTGACTGGCGTGAGATGGAATCTCAGTGTGGTTTTGATTTGCATTTCCCTAATGACTAAGGATCTTGAACATTTCTTTAGGTGCTTCTCAGCCATTAGATATTCTTCAGGTGAGAACTCTTTGTTTAGCTCTGTACCCCATTTTTTAATAGGGTTACTTGCCTCTCTGGAGTTTAACTTCTTGAGTTCTTTGTATATATTGGATATTAGCCCTCTGTCGGATATAGGGTTGGTAAAGATCATTTCCCAGTTAGTTGGCTGCTGCTTTGTCTTTTTGACAGTGTCTTTTGCCTTGCAAAAACTTTGTAATTTAATGAGGTCCCATTTGTCAATTCTTGATCTTAGAGCATAAGCTATTGGAGTTCTGTTCAGGAAATTCTCCCCTGTGCCCATATGTTCAAGGGTCTTCCCTAGTTTCCTTTCTATTAGTTTCAGTGTGTCTGGTTTTATGTGGAGGTCCTTGATCCACTTAGAATTGAGCTTAGTGCAAGGAGATAAGAATGGGTCAATTTGCATTCTTCTGCATGTTGACCTCCAGCTGAGCCAGCACCATTTGTTGAAAAGGCTATCTTTTTTCCACTGGATGGTTTTAGCTCCTTTGTCAAAGATCAAGTGACCATAGGAGTGTGGATTCGTTTCTGGGTCTTCAATTCTGTTCCATTGATCTACATGGCTGTCACTGTACCAATACCATGTGGTTTTTAACACTATTACTTTATAGTACAGCTTGAGGTCTGGGATACTGATTCCCCCAGAGGTTCTTTTACTCTTGAGAATAGTTTTAGCTATCCTGGGTTTTCTGTTATTCCAGATGAATTTTTGAATTGCTCTTTCTAACTCTATGAAGAATTGAGTTGGGATTTTGATGGGGATTGCATTGAATCTGTATATTGCTTTTGGCAAGATGCTCATTTTTACTATATTAATCCTGCCAATCCATGAGCATGGCAGATTTTTCCATCTTCTGAGGTCTTCTTAAATTTCTTTCTTCAGAGACTTGAAGTTCTTGTCCTACAGATCTTTCACTTGTTTGGTTAGAGTCACGCCAAGATACTTTATATGGTTTGTGGCTATCGTGAAAGGTATCATTTCTCTTACTTCTTTCTCAGCCTGCTTATCCTTTGAGTATAGGAAGGCTATTGACTTGCTTGAGTTGATTTTATATCTGGCCACTTTGCTGAAGTTGTTTATCAGCTGTAGGAGTTCTCTGGTGGAGTTCTTTGGGTCTCTTAAGTATACTATCATATCGTCTGCAAATAGTGATAGTTTGACTTCTTCCTTTCCAATTTGTATCCCTTTGACCTCTTTATGTTGTCTAATTGCTCTAGCTAGAACATCAAGTACTATATTGAAAAGATATGGAGAGAGAGGGCAGCCTTGTTTAGTCCCTGATTTTAGTGGGATTACTTCAACTTTCTCTCCATTTAGATTGATGTTGGCTACCGGTTTGCTGTAAATTGCTTTTACTATGTTTAGATATGGGCCTCGAATTCCTGATCTTTCCAAGACCTTTAGCCTGAAAGGATGCTGAATTTTATCAAATGCTTTCTCAGCATCTAATGAGATGACCATGTGGTTTTTTTCTTTGAGATTGTTTATATAGTGGATTACATTGATGGATTTCCTTATATTGAACCATCCCTGCATCCCTGGGATGAAGCCTAGTTGATCGTGGTGTATGATCGTTATGATGTGTTCTTGGATTCGGTTGGCAAGAATTTTATTGAGTATTTTTGCATCGATATTCATAAGAGAGATTGGCCTGAGATTCTCTTTCTTTGTCGGATCTTTGTGTGCTTTTTGTATTAGCGTAATTGTGGCTTCATAGAACGAGCTGGGTAGTGTTCCTTCTGTTTCTATTTTGTGGAACAGTTTGAAGAGTATTGGTGTTAGGTCTTCCTTGAAGATCTGATAGAATTCTGCACTAAAACCATCTGGACCTGTGCTTTTTTTGGTTGGAAGACTTCCAATGATGACTTCTATTTCTTCAGGGGTTATAGGACGGTTTAGATAATCTATTTGATCCTGATTTAATTTTGGTATTTGATATCTGTCAAGGAAATTGTCCATTTCCTTGAGATGTTCTAGTTGTGTTGAATACAGGTTTTTGTATTAGGATCTGATGATTTTTTTGAATTTCCTCAGTTTCTGTTGTTATTTCTCCCTTTTCATTTCTGGTTTTATTAATTTGGATACTGTCTCTGTGCCCTCTCGTTAGTCTGGCTAAAGGCTTATCTATCTTATTGATTTTCTCAAAGACATCCCCTAGATCTTTAACCCCAGAAGGGCTGCAGGCCTTACAGCAGGTAGAAAGGACTATTGAAAATCAATTTGTTACCTATATAGGTTATTCTTTGCCTTTACATCTGTTGATTTTTAATACAATTCATGTGCCTACAGGATTATTGTGGCAAAAGGCTCCTCTTATGTGGATTCACTCGAGGGTGTCACCTAAACGTAATATCCTACCTTATTATGAGGCAGTAACCCAGATGATTATACTTGGGAGAAAGCAGACACTGACTTATTTTGGCAAAGAACCAGATATCATTGTTCAGCCTTTTAATGTAGATCAAGATACTTGGCTGAAGCAGCATAGTACAGACTGGTTACTCGCTCAAATAGGATTTGGAGGAATTATAGATAACCATTATCCTCAAGATAAGTTGATAAAGTTTTTAAATGTGCATAAGGTTGTATTTCCTAATATGACATCTTTACAGCCGTTGCATAATTCTCTTGTGATTTTCACGGAAGGCTCCTCCAAAGGAAGAGCAGGATACCTCATGAATAATCAACAGGTGGTCATAGAGACACCTGGGCTCTCAGCTCAGTTAGCAGAATTGACAGCAGTATTAAATGTGTTTCAATCTGTAAATTGTGCTTTTAATCTTTTTACTAATAGTTGGTACGTTGCTGAGTCCATTCCTTTATTGGAGACATGTGGCACATTTAATTTTAATATGCCATCAGGATCTTTCTTTTCACAATTACAAAACTTCATTCTTGTTAGAAAAAAATCCCTTTTATATTGACCATATATGAGCTCACTCTGGTCTTCCCAGACCTTTAGTTGCAGGAAATGGTTGTATTGATAGAGCTCTCATAGGAGAGGTTTTAATCTCAGATCCTGTTGAATTGGCTAGAAGAGACCATAATAAATTCCATCTTTCTAGCCACACCTTAAGGCTCTGACATTAGATCACTAAGAAGCAAGCAAGAATGATTGTGAAACAGTGCCCTAATTGCCTTACCTTGTCCCCAGTTCCTCATTTAGGAGTTAACCCACGTGGCCTTATGCCCAATCATACTTGGCAAATGGATGTAACTCACTATGCAGAATTTGGAAAATTAAAGTTTATTCACGTTTGTATTGATATGTGTTCAGGATTCCTTTTTGCTTCCCTACATATGGGAGAGGCTTCGAGAAATGTAATTGATCATTGCTTACAAGCTTTTAATACTATGGGATTGCATAAAGTCATTAAGACAGATAATAGGTCAGCTTATATTGGCAACAACTTTTTATCATTCTGTAAAGAATTTGGTATTAAACATAAAACTGGAATTTCTTATAACCCAATGGGCCAAGGAATTGTTGAACGTGCACATTGCACTATTAAAAATTGGCTTTTTAAAACAAAGAAGGGAGAATTATATCCTTCAAGATCACCAAAAGCACATCTCGCCTTTGTCTTATTTGTTTTAAATTTCTTGCAAACTGACGTTAAAGGTCATTCTGCAGCAGAGCGACACTGACACCCAATCACTTCTAATTCATATGCTATGGTTAAGTGGAGAGACCCTTTAACTAATACTTGGAAGGGTCCAGACCATGTGCTAATTTGGGGAAGAGGCTCTGTATGCATTTTTTTATAAGAAGAAGACGGCGCCCGATGGCTGCCAGAAAGACTTGTTCGTCAACTAGACACAGACCCTGTGTCTTCCAGTAAGTAGTAGTTGACTATTTAAGACAAAAAAAAAAGGTCTTTGTTGATTTTCAAAGCCACATTCCTCATACTGGGAAGTTTAGCTTTATGAACTACTCATTTACAATTGAATACCTGGGACCTTCCAAAGACAAGCTAATTTGCAACTGAACATTGTTTCTTTCTTAACTCTTTGTCTTGTATTTTTAGGAGATTGTCTCCATCCAGGCTCACCTGAATTGAAAACAGGCTGTCTGTTAAAGGCTAGTAAGGCATTTGGCAATTACATGACTCTGGCATCAAAGCCCATATAAGTGGATCTCCTTCATGGAGCCACATAGAACTCAGATCTATGTGTGTCTGCTTACGAGCTGACATGGGCATCAGGGGGTGCACAGTGAAACATTGCACAGAGAGGATCTAAGTATCTGGTTCTGAGTCTCTGGGGAGCAAGCCTGATTTGCAAAGGGGTTGGTGTCGGTCTTCTGACCACCATACACTCTGTGGGGATGTCCCACTAATCTAAGGCTCTGCCCCTCCCCTCCAAAAGACACCAAAAGCCGTCTAAAAGGTGGAAACAATTATTTGTTCTCCACGAGGGGAATTAGACCTCTGTTCCTGCTCCCTGAATAAAGGCCTGCCGTCATGGACGGATTACTATCCACTTGTTTAAACTAATAAGGAAGGAGGAGATGTACAGAGCCATGGTAATGCCATATAGCCTCTAGACATAATTCAGCTGCCTGCATTTCACCTACACCAAGCTGAGGAATTCCAGCCACACCTCCCCCCACCTGTGAGAGATGTCAGAGCTCCTCCCACACTTCAAAGGAGTTGCAGTTTCCTGCGAAAGTCAGTCGCCATCTCCTGCAGAGTAGCAGACCCTGTGAAAGTAACATCTTCCTGAGATCTATTATGGCAACATCTCTCAGCCTGCCGGAAGAAGACTTGCAGCTTTGGGAGGGAGGGTCATGCCCCTAAAGCTTATATCTCCTGTTTCTCCTAAGTTGGACTTTGAACAGCTGTGTTGTCTTAGTCTGTGTTTCTTTCGTCTTCCTCCCCACCCACCCCTAAGTATCTTTCACAGGTCACCGGTTTGCATATAGTTGCAGGTGGCTACGATGAGAAACGATCCTTGATGCAAACCACAAGAGGATTTTTATTCAGGCACCAGCTAGCTGGGACTCAACTTGTACCCCATGCAGGAGGGGAGGAGAAGATCCCTGACCCTAAAATCACACAAGCTTATAAAGGTCAAAACCACAAAATTCAGGACGGGAGGGGGGTAGGAACTTCTAGTCAGAAGCACTTCTCACGGGGTGTCTCCAGATGATCAGGATATGGTCCTTAGTAACTGGGCTCATGTCCCTTATCTGGCACATGCAGCTGTAGTTCTCAGGATTGTTCTGCAAGTTCTCACCCTGTGGGCACTCCCTCAGAGTTCACAAGTTCAGATTCTCAGGCCCCAGAGGAAGAGGGTCCAACTTAAAATTTTCCATCTTTACAGAAGGTGAGTTCTTACAGACAATACCTACTAGAATTGAATAGAAAAACAATTACTATGCTATTAACCATAGCACACACAGCTAGAGCACTTAGCTTGCCCAAGGCTCAAGCAAAGAATTCTGCACATCTGCTCTCACCAAATCCATATGGCTCTGCCAGCGGGGAGTCCTTTTTGCCCCTTTGCCAGATAAGGACTTTTCTGAGGATGAACCATTTCAATTCACCTTAGCATTATTGAAACATAATTATCAAAAAAAAATCTTACTTGTTCAAAATGTGCAGTGTTATGTTTGGATATCCAGATACCATTTGAAGTCACAGCCCACAGAAGCTCATTATTAACTACTGCTTCAGATAGTTACTTTGTTTTTCTTGGTAAACAAACAAACAAACAAAATAACTACTACAATACCTTACCTACTCTCCTGACAAACTTCAAGTACATAGATTACTGTCATTAACTATTATCCCCATCTCTATACTGTTCTATATAACTTGTTTAAATTATAACTGAAAGCTTCTAATCTTAGACCACCACTTTCCATTTCCTCTACCCCCTGCCTTGATATATACCCATTTTCTACTGTCTATGTAAGTTTAGCTTTTTTAAATTAAATGAAGTCATGTGGTACTAGTATTCTTGTGCTAAGCTTACTTCACTTAGCATAATGTCCTCTAAAGTAATCGAGATATGTGTAAATGGCTTGATTTCTCACTTTGGAAGACTGGATACTATTTAGGTGCACATATCTATATATGTCTGAATGCATGTGGGTGCATGTATGAGCACACACACATATACACACACACAATTTTATTTATGTTTATTAATTGGCAGGTTATTTCCATGTCTTGGCTACTGTGAATGAAGTTGTAATTAACACAGAACAAAGATACTGCTTAGATATTCTTATATATTTGTATATAAATATATATGTGTATATACATATACATACATGTATACACAGGATATTTCTGTGTGCCTTACTCCATTATAAATAATCTATATCAAGTTTTTAATTATTTATTTAAAACAGAGTTATGTTCCCATTATTATTCTACTTTACAAATGGGAAAGATAGCTTCTGCTTTCTGTCTTCACCAGCTGAGCTGATCCTCTGTCACAGAGATCTATACCCAAATAGCACACAGAGAGAGCTATACTCCCAGGAGTGCTGACAAGCCTGTGAATGCAGGGACTCACCATTCCTGACACCACCACTGCTGCACAAAGGGATACACCCAGAACCCTCAGGACCCAGGAACCTAGGAGCAGCCGGGGACAGGATCCTTCAGGTTTCCATTTGGGCCAGCTTAACTGATCCTCTGCCACAGCAATATCTACCAAATAGCCCTGGGAGAGAGCTGGTATCCCAGAAGAGACAACAGACCTGAAAGCACAGGTAAGGCCACCACTTCTGTTCAAATCCCTGGCCCAATAGGAACCCTCCCAGAGCCATCAGATCACAGGAACCAAGGAACAACTAGGAACAGGGTACTTTTGGTTTCTGCATGCACCCTAGAGCTGACCCTGCACCACAGACCTTCATACCTAAATTCTTCCTGGAGAGAACTGGTCTCCCAGGAATGCCGACACATAGGATTTCAGGAGAGACAAGCCACAGTCAGAGACAGCAAGAACAGCTAAAGTCAGAGATAATCAGATGGTGAACGGCAAGGGCAAGAACATAAGCAACAGAAACCAAGGCTACTTGGCATTATCAGAACCCAGTTCTCCCACCACAGCGAGTCTTAGATACCCCAAAACACCAGAAAAACAAGACTCTGAATTAAACTCACATCTCATGAGGCTGATAGAGGACTTTAAAAAGACATAAATAACACCCTTAAAGAAATACAGGAGAGAACAGGTAAACAGGTAGAAGCCCTCAGAGGAAACACAAAATCCCTTAAAGAATTACAGGAAAATACAATCAAACAGGTGAAGAAATTGAACAAAACCATCCAGGATCTAAAAATGGAAATAGAAATAATAAAGAAATCATGAAGGGAGACAACACTGGAGATAAAAAACCTAGGAAAGAGATCAGGAGTCATAGATAAAAGTATCACCAACAGAATACAAGAGATAGAAGAGAGAATCTCAGGTGCAGAAGTTACCATAGAAAACACAGACACAGCAGTCAAATAAAATGCAAAAAGCCCTTCATATAAAACATCCAGGAAATCCAAGACACAATGAGAAGACCCAACCTAAAGATATATAGATAGAAGAGATGGAAGATTTACACCTTAAAGGGCCAGTAAATATCTTCAACAAAATTATAGAAGAAAATTTCCCTAAGCTAAAGAAAGAGATGCCCATGAACATAAAAGAAGCCTACAGAACTCCAAATAGATTGGATGAGAAAAGAAATTTCTCCCGTCACATAATAATTAAAACACCAAATGCAATAAACAAAGAATACTAAAATCAGTAAGGGAAAATTGTCAAGTAACATATAAAGACAGACCTATCAGAATTACTCCAGATTGCTCACCAGACACAATGAAAGCTAGAAGATACTTGGCAGATCTCATACAGACACTCAGAGAACACAAATGCCAACCCAGACTACTAAACCCAGCAAAACTCTCAATTACCAAAGATGGACAACCAAGATATTCCATGACAAAACCAAATTTACACGATAGCTTTCCACAAATCCAGCCCTACAAAGGATAATAGATGGAAAACTCCAACATAAGGAAGGAAACTACACCCTAGAAAAAGCAAGAAAGTAATCTTCTTTCAACAAACCCAAAAGAAGATAGCAACACAAACATAAAAATTACATAAAAAAATAAAAGGAAGTAACAATCAATATTCCTTAATAGCTCTTAACATCAATGAACTCAATTCCCCAAGAAAAAGACATAGACTAACAGACTGGATACATAAACACCACCCAATATTTTGCTACATAGAGGAAACACACCTCAGTTTCAAAGACAAATACTATCTCAGAGTGAAGGGCTGGAAAACAATGTTCCAAGCAACTGGTCCCAAGAAACAAGCTGAAATAGCCGTTCTAATATCAGATAAAGTTGACACTCAACCAAAAGTCATCAAAAAAGATAAGGAAGGACACTTCATACTCATCATAGAAAAATCTCCCAAGAAGAACTCTCAATTCTGAACATTTATGCTCCAAATACAATGGCACCCATATTCATAAAAGAAACTTTACTAAAGCTTAAAACACATATTACACCTCACACAATAATAGTGGGAGACCAACACTCCACTCTCAGCAATGGACAACTCACAGAAATGCAAACTAAACAGAGACACAGTGAAACTAATAGAAGTTATGGACCAAATGGATTTAACAAATATCTATAGAACATTTCATCCTGAATCAAAAGAATATACCTTCGTCTCAGCATCTCATGGTACTTTCTCCAAAATTGGCCATCTAATCGGTCACAAATCAGACCTCAACAGATATAAGAAGACTGAAATAATCCCATGTCTCCTAACAGATCACTACAGATTAAGCCTGATCTTCAATGGCAACAAAAACAACAGAACGCCCACATACACATGGAAGCTTACAGTGGTCTACTCTAACTTGGTCAAGGAAGAAATAAAAATTAAAGACTTTTAAGAATTTAATGAAAATGAAGGCACAACATATCCAAACCTATGGGACACAATGAAAGCAGTGCTAAGAGGAAAACTCATAGCTCTGAGTACTTCCAAAAAGAAACCGGAAAGAGCATACACTAGCAGCTTGACATCACATCAGAAAGCTCTAGAACAAAAAGAAGCAAAGACACCCAAGAGGAAATAATCATACTCAGGGCTGAAATCAATCAAGTAGAAACAAAAAGAAGTATACAAAGAATCAACAAAACCAGGAGCTGGTTCTTTGAGAAAATCAACGAGATAGATAAACCTTAGCCAGACTAACCAGAGGGCACAGAGACAGTATCCAAATTAACAAAATCTTAAAGGAAAGGGGAGATATAACAACAGAAACTGAGGCAATTCAAAAATCATCAGATCCTACTTCAAAAGCCCATACTCAACACAACTTGAAAATCTGGATGAAATGGACAATTTTCTAAACAGATACCAAATACTAAAGTTAAATCAGGATCAGATAAACAATCTAAACAGACCCATAACCAGCATTAAATGTCTACCCCCCCCCCCAAAAAAAAGCCCAGGACCAGATGGGTTTAGTGCAGAATTCTATTATAAGACCTTCAAAGAAGACCTAATACCACTACTCTTCAAACTGTTCCATAAAAAAGAAACACAAGGAACACTACCCAATTCATTCTATAAAACCTCAATTACTCTGATACCTAAACCACACAGACTCAACAAAAAAAGAGAACTTCAGACCAATTTCCCTTATGAATATCGATGCAAAAATACTCAATAAAATTCTTGCCATCCAAGAACACATCAAAACAATCAAGTAGGCTTCATCTCAGGGATGCAGGGATGGTTCAGCATACAGAAATCCATCAATGAAATCCACTACATAAACAAACTCAAGGAAAATAAAACCATATGATCATTTCATTAGATGCTGAAAATACATTTGACAAAATTCAAAATCGCTTCATGTTAAAAGTCTTGGAAAGATCAGGAATTCAATTCCTATACCTAAATACAGTAAAAACAGTATGCATCAAACCAGTAGCCAACATCAAACTAAACAGAGAGAAACTTGAAGCAATCCCACTAAAATCCAGGTCTAAACAAGGCTGTCCTCTCTCTTTCCTTATCTATTCAATATAATACTTGAAGTTCTAGCTAGAGCAATTAGACAACAAAAGGAAGTCAATGGAATACAAATTGGAAAGGAACAAGGCAAAATATCACTATTTGTAGATGGTATGATTGTATACTTAAGTGACCCCAAAAACTCCACCAGAGAATTCCTAAACCTGACAAATTACTTCAGCAAAGTGGCTGGATATAAAATTAAGTTAAACTAATCAGTAGTCTTCCTAAACTCAAAGGACAAACAGGCTGATAAAAAAAAATTAGGGAAATAACACCCTTCACAATAGTCGCAAACAATATAAAGTATGGTGTGACTCTAACCAAACAAGTGAAAGATCTGTATGACAAGAGCTTCAAGTTTCTGAAGAAAGAAGTCAAAGAAAACCTCCGAAGATGGAAATATCTTCCATGCTCGTGGATTGGCAGGATTAATATAGTAAAAATGGCTATCTTGACAAAAGCGATCTATAGATTCAATGCAATACCCATCAAAATTCCAACTTGATTCTTCACAGAGTTAGAAAGAACTATTTGCAAATTCATTTGGAATAACAAAAAACTCAGGATAGCAAAAACTATTCTCAACAATAAAAGAACTTCTGGCAGAATCACCATCCCTGACCTCAAGCTGTATTACAGAGCAATAGTGATAAAAAAACAAAAAACCGTATGGTATTGGTAGAAAAACAGGAAGAGCATTGGAATAGAATTGAAGACCCAGAAATGAAGCCACACACCTATGGTCACTTGATCTTTGACAAAGGAGCTAAAAACATCCAGTGGAAAAAAGACAGCATTTTCAACAAATGGTCCTGGGTCAACTATCGATCAACTTGTAGAAGAATGCAAATTCCTATCTCCCTGTACAAAGCTCAAGTCCAAGTGGATCAAGGACCTCCACATAAAACCAGATACGCTGAATCTTATAGAAGAGAATGTGGGGAAAAGTCTTGAACACATGGGCACAGGGGAAAATTTCCTGAACAGAACACCAATAACTTATGCTCTAAGATTAAGAATTGCTAAATGGGACTTCATAAAATTGTGAAGTTTCTGTAAGCCAAAGACAATAGGACAAAATGGCTACTAACAGACTGGGAAAAGATCTTTACCAATCATACATCCTATAGAGGGTTAATATTCAATGTATACAAAGAACTCAAGAAGTTAGACTCCAGAGAACCAAATAGCCCTATTAAAAAATAGGGAACAGAGCTAAACAGAGAATTCGCAACTGAGGAAACTTGAAGGTCTGAGAAGCACCTAAAGAAATTTTCAACATCCTTAGTTATCAGAGAAATGCAAATCAAAATAATCCTGAGATTCCACCTCACACCAGTCACAATGGCTAAGATAAAAAACTCAGGTGATAGCAGATACTGACGAGAATATGGAGAAAGAGGAACACTCCTCTACTGTTGGTGGGATTGCAAGCTGGTACAACCACTGTGGAAATCAGTTTGCAGGTTCCTCAGAAAATTGGACAAAATCTGAGGACCCAACTATACCACTTCTGGGCATATACACAAAAGATGTTCCAACATGTGACAAGGACACATGTTCCACTATGTTCATAGCAGCTTTATTTATAATAGTCAGATACTGGAAAGAACCCAGATATCCTTCAACAGAAGAATGGATATAGAAAATGTGATAAATTTACACGATTGTGTTCTCCTCAGCTATAAAAAAACGATGAATTCATGAAATTCTTAGGCAAATGGATGGCCCAGTCACAAAAGAACACACATAGTATGCACTCACTGACAAGTGGATATTAGCCCCAAAGCTCAGAATACCCAAGATACAATTCACAGCCCACATGAAGCTCAAGAAGAAGGAACATCAAAGTGTGGATGCTTCGGTCCTTCTAGAAAGGGGAACAAAATACTCACAGGAACAAATATGGAGACAAAGTGCAGAGCAGATACTGAAGGAAAGGCCATCCAGAGACTGTCCTACTTGGGGATTGATTCCAGATACAGTCATCAAACTCCGACACTATTGTGGATGCTAAGAAAGGCTTGCTGAAAGGAGCCTGATATAGCTGTCTCCTGAGAGACTCTATCAGAGTCTGAAAAATACAAAATTGGATTCTCACAGCCAACCAATGGACTGGGCATGGGGTCCCCAATGGAGGAGTTAGAGAAAGGACTGAAGGATTTGAAGGGGTTTGTAACCCCATAGGAAGAACAATATCAACCAACGAGACTCCCCAGAGCTCCCAGGGCAAAGCCACCAACCAAGGAGTACACATGGCTCCAGCTGCATATATAGCAGAGGACACTGGTGTCAGACATCAATGGGAGGAGAGGTCCTTGGTCCTATGAAGGTTTGATAGATACCCCAGTGTAGGGGAATTGAGGGTGGGGAGGTGGGAGTGGGTGGATGGGTGGAAGAACACTCTCGTAGAAGCAGGGGGAGAGTGGATAGGAGAGGGTTTCGGGAGAGTGGGAAACCGGGTAAGGGGATAACACTTGGAATGTAAATCAATTAAAATAAAAAAAGTGGAAAAAATAAGGTATTGAGATACTTAATAACAGATTTAGGAAAATAGTCATTGTTGTAACCCAGGCTTTCAGAAATCAGAGATCTTCAAATATATGTTCTCATCTCCCATGTGAAGTAGTTGGAGGAGGAGGGCATAGGATCTTACCTTTGTTAACAGACTACTTGGGCTTCAGCTCAGCAGGTGACACTGAAATGCTCTTATTTGCTCAAACAACCTCGGTTTCACCTGGACTCCTTCATTTTTGTATACAGATTATATCACTCAGTTGTTGGATTTTCTTCCTTCTTTTACCTGAGGCAGCCACACCACCATTGTTCTCCCAGGCACTGTGACAACTTTGCAGGAGATCCTCCCATCTTCAGTCCCATTCCCCTAAGTTACCCTTCACCAATGTATGCTGAAACAATCTTACCCAGTTATCCTCCACTACTCCATGCTGAAACAATCCTACTCAGTCACCCTCCACTACTCCATGCTGAAACAATCTTACCAAGTCACCCTCCACCACACTGTGCTGAAACCATCTTACTGAGCTGCAAGTCATGTTTGCATCACTTCCAGCCCTAAAGTAAGCTCCAAGTACTGTACAGCACTTATCGTGAGGCAGGCACTCCTTTATGGGTCTTACATGTATTACTTCTTTATACATTAATTGTATATTGTTTATTTTACATAGGGCTAGTTTATGCCAGATTCTTGGCAGATGTTGTGACAGGAAATCCTTTTTTTTTCTCAAAGCAATGCAAAACTAAACAAAATAATTAAATCACTTGAAAGCTTACATCCAGTTAAGTCTTGCTGTGATTTGAACAAAGCAAAAATATGAGGTCTAACATATTTTGTCTGACTGTTTCTTGTGCTCTAGAAAGTCTCAAGTGAATTTCCTACGCTTGTGACTTATTCATAGCTCTGAACACCACATTTAGTACTAAAGTCCAGTGTATTCTGTTACTTTACTTTTCACCATGTGCCATAATTTCTAAGAATTTCCTAATTTTCCCTTAACAGTGGGGTCTGGGAAGAATTCTCCTGTCTCTGCCTCTCTCCCTCCTTGCACTTCCCCCATGCTTGTGCAAATATGTGTATACACATACATTCCAAGCTTTCAAATGCTTCTCAGCTGCTCCTGTATTGCGGCTATGTTCAACTCATTAAATTTTTATCGTGATTCTCTAGTGATATTACTTGTGATTACGTGGATATTTTCCTCTGTCTAGCCTCTCCAGAAACATTCATCTTTATACTTACCAAGATCATCAATATACTCAACACTTAGGGATTCAAAACGAAACATAGGCCTATAGTTCGCATATTAAAAAAAGACTCACCTTCGAGAAAGGTGGAATATAATTTCATTTGCTTGGATGATTGGTTGAAGGATGGTGGGAAATACTTTGGAAATTATTTTTTGGCTAATTTTCTGGGAGAGGATGGCTATTCTCTAGGGCTGTGTTGCAGGCAGGAAGCCAGGCTTTTGACGTGAAGACAAGAGGAGCCATTCATCCCCAGCGAGTCACAAGCAATCACGCTGCTTACAGCTTTCAATTAGATCTGCCACTGATTTGATCTAGCAAAGAAATTTCTTATTTCTCTGACTTGCTCAGTGAGGAGTGTCTTTCCTGAATCTTAGGCTGGAAGACTTCATGGCAGCATTATTTCTAAGCGGAGCACAGCTGAACACCCGAGGAAGACATGGAACCTTTCAATTTCTTTGTGATTAGAGGCTCTCTACAAACAGAATACCCAGGTTCCTCTCTTGGGAGGCCACATAGCATTGTGACATTGAGCAATTTCCTCTATGACCATAACTTCCAAGCAAGCCCATGTTTAGATTCCGATATGAGGTTTAAGCAGTTAAGGACAGAAGGTGTGCATGACAGAGGTCAGTCACTCTTGCTGCTCTGTTTTACACATGAGGGAGCTGAAGTCCAGGGGTGTGGAGCCAGCAACAAAGGCCACTGAATGATTGGGTTGGCATTGTTTGTATTGAGGCTTTTTTGATTTCAGAGCCTTTCAGTTCCTTCCCCTTCTTCATATTCGAACAAATCTACATTAGGATGCCCTTTCCCTTCATGCTCAAGCCTGTGTTTAGTTGTGGAAAAATAACAAAAAGAATACTGTTGGTTGGTAGGTTGTAGCACCTGCTTCAGATGCTTTAGTAAAAGTAGGTATTATCTTGGGCCCACATGCAATGCACATGTCCACAGACACATTTTGAGAAATGGTACATTTCGGGTGCCCATACAGACCAAATCCTATATCAGAAGCTTTATTTATTTATTTAGCATATTTGACAATACACCAACTATGATAAGTTGCATTACATAACCTGAGATTTTAGAGCAAAAGTCTAGGATCTGCAGTTCCAACAAGTTAGCATTGACTGTCTCCTTATTCTGCCAATCAAAGTAACAAATAATGGAAGTCTTTGCTCAATGTGGCCACACTAGAAGCAAATAATGGTGTCCCACAATCCTGAAATTCATCTTTGGGGTACTGACACAGCTCTGAGTTTTAACATAATGCAGAGGTATACATGTTCAGATAGTAAGCAGTCCTGGTTAAGGTCAAGCCACCACTGTTTCAATTCTATCCTGCAAAGAACACCATAAATATTTATTCATATTTTTATTGCACCAACATTTTATAAACTTCCTGCATTCTTTCAATATTCTAAACATATGAACACTATAAACTAAATGGTCATATAGGTCACAAACTTATACATTGTATAGATTATAAACTGGCAACTCATCTTTGCCTGCTTGTTTTTCTGGTCCTTCAATGTCTGGCTATCATCTTTCTTGCCTTTTTTAAAAATTAGTTATCCCAGCCGGGCGGTGGTGGCGCACGCCTTTAATCCCAGCACTTGGGAGGCAGAGGCAGGAGGATTTCTGAGTTCGAGGCCAGCCTGGTCTACAAAGTGAGTTCCAGGACAGCCAGGACTACACAGAGAAACCCTGTCTCGAAAAACCAAAAAAAAAAAAAAAAAAAAAAAAATTAGTTATCCCTTAGCAATATTTTCTAACCCCTATAAAATATGGACTAAATGTACCAACCTTCATATTTTGAGGTTTAAGAGAAGGTCAGGCAGTAGACAATCTAAGCTCTCTGGAATATTCAAATTTCCCAGTGAGTGATTGTTTCTATATTATAGGCTGAGAAATCATGAACCTAGATACAAAGTGCATAGGTTACACAAGGGCCTGCTGATAGAGTACATGCGCTTGTGATCATTGCCAAGTTTCAGCCCAAGCACTGGCTGACAGTTACATTGCATACATTACACACTGGGTCTTGAGGCATAGAGGTAATTCTTGATAGTCTAAAGGTCCAGGTACAATCCCAAGGGTACTTAAGTAGTATGAGAGGGAGACAGGAAGGCCAGGGCCAGAGATGGATGTGTGACTGTGCTACTTAGATTTTCATCTCAGTGACAAACATTTGATCCCCCCCCCAAAGTGGATATTTATTTAAGCTCATGATTTCAGAGAGTTCAGTGTGTATTTGTCTGAGTCCTTCACTCTATGCTGTTGTGAGACAGATAAGAGATAGGGAAGCACAAGCTATATTCCTTAGTGAACTACTTCCTCCATTGAGGATCCACCTAATAGTCTATTCATCTTACAAACCCATCAGTGGATTAATCTAATAGTAGCAGTTCAAGATTAAGCTGTCAATATATAAGTCTCGGTATGTGTGTATGTGTGTTAATGTCTCATATCCAGACTGTAAGAATGATGTGCTCATTCTTCTAACATTCCATGGTGGCTTCCTCTCCCTTCTGGTCCTCTCTGCAAGCCCTGGAAATCTCAACCCCACCTATGTCTCTCCTGCCCAGCTATTGGCTGTTGACATCTTTATTCACCAATTAGAATTAACTTGAGGGGGAAGAGAGAATTGGGGACACTTAGCATTACAATAGACAGTAAAAGACAAAACCTCAGCAAAAAGACCTGGATTATAATGAGAAGCCTTTCTTCCCTAGGCTTCTCCACTCATCTGAGTAAGGAAAAGCACATGTGCTTAGCAATATTCAACAGGGAAATGGGATTGTTCGAAATGAACTGGGCTCCCGAATTTAGCTTTAGCACAGGAGACCTCGAAGCTTGCCCCCACCCCAAAGTTCAAATCACTTTCAGCACCACTGTCTTCCATGTTCCTACTACAATAGCTCATTAAGTTCCACTTAAAGCATTCCACTGTTTTCCTAATCCAAAATACCCCAATCCACATTCCTTCAAACAATCTCCACATTTTAATTGGAAATTATAGTCAACCAGGTTATTTTTCTTAAAAATACTTTAAGAGTTCAGCATGAGCTAGATTTACAAATAGAGTCTAGTAAATGCACATTTTTACATTTTATAAAGCTTCACTGATGTTTGATAACAATATTAGTAAAAATAAGGCTTAGGAGAGGCTGGGAGATATTAGTAAAACTATGTGAATTCTGACAAATACAGAGGGTCTATTCAGATGGTCTATGGATTTACAAATACTTATTTGTTTGAAGCGCATTTTTACTTTTTAAATAGAGCTCAGATCTTTGTTCAGGCTGGTCTTAATTGTCCAAATTCAAATGGTCTTATTGCCCCCATCTCAACTATAGCCAAGGCCCACCACACTGGCCTAAATATCTGCCCTCTTAAATAAAATATATTGTTTATCTTTTAAAGTTTCATTTGTTCATATCTTTCTTTTGTGCTGGAAGGGAAACCAGGCTTTTATGTATACTAGGTATATGACCTGGCATGAAACTATACACTAGTTTCAATTGACTAAAGTTCTATAAAGTACATATTACAAAAAAAAATATACCATTTCCTTTTTAGTTCCTCTACCATGTCCCTTTTATGTCATGTTTTAAACTTGAAATCTGATACTAAATCCTCCATGGTAAAACTCTTTGCTGGACAAAATCCTATGATTTTTACTTCAAGGCCAATAGATAGACCAAACCACATGAACAACCTTAGATTAGGTAACCCTAACCCTAACCCTAACCCTAACCCTAACCTTAACCCTCACCCTAACCCTAACCCTAACCCTAATCCTATCCCTAACCCCTAACCCTAACTCTAACCCTAACTCTAACTCAATACTCTTGCTTTGTAGAGTGCAAGCAAAATGCTACACCATTATGAAGCAAAACCAGTAAAGGGGTTTGTCTTGAAGCCTAGTGACAGGCCCCTTTAGGTAAAACTCAGTAACCAAAAGAAACAGATTCCCTAATGTATAGACTGGGACTGATAGGCATCACCGTTAACACTGGCCCTGGTGTCAGGTACAGACCTGTGCTGTAAGACTAATGTCATTTCCCTCGGTAAGTCCTAACTATTCTCTTTTTGAGGTTGTATAAGATTGTGCAACCAGTCTCCCACCCTCAGGTGCAGTGTACCTTAGCAGTAGCTTGTGAGGCTGGAGGATGCTATCCATCAATCATCTCCAAATCACAGGCAGCACAGCTATTGCCAAACCAATACTTGCAAGTAGGACTCTAGATCTGTCTTAGGACCAGGAAGACGCCTACACTCCAGTAGATAGACTTATATTTCAGCTGGTATCTCTATCATCTGTGCAGTGGGCCTTGGCATACCTCTGAGAATGTCCAGGTTTTTGTTTCTTTGAGAATCAGAGGTAACCCAGCTTAGCATTAGTCTATGTGACCAATGGACTGCCACTATCAATAGTACCCCAGTCTCTTATAGTATAAGATTGTACAAAACTCCATTTGTTGGGTGTAGGACAGGATAGTAACAAGTTTATCCTGAAATCTAGATTTGGATGACAGTACAGTACTATGCTTGATTAAGGAGTGTTGTTTGGTAGGACACAGCATGGAGATGGCAAAGCTGAGCATTTGATTGAGCAGTGCAGCACCATGAATGCACAATGACTCATGTCATGACAAGGTGGCATTGTCATGTCCAGTGGAACATCGTAATGACACAGTCTAGAACTGATTCATTGTCCCCCATAAACATGTAGTGTTCATTAAAATTTTTCTTCTCTCTAATTTTTATTTGAATTTTATTTTTGTCCAGATGTTAAATTTAATGCATCTGTTTGGTTTCTAGTTTCATTGGCTTGGAAAACCTTTTCCATCTCCTTTCTCTAAGGCTTTGCTTGTGCTGTAAGATGTTTCTTTTGGCAAGATTGGTCACTTAAAAAGTATAATCTACCCTGTACATTTAGAGTGGGTGAATCAAGACTATTAATATTCAAAGTTGTTATTGGAACAGACTAATTCAAGTTATTTTGTTGCTTTTGTATATTTGTTTTTTCCTAACTCCCATTTTGCTTACTTACCATCCCAGAGGATGCCTACTCTTTCCTGTGTCTTTGTGGGTGTATTTCTCTTTCTTCTCTGTGTGTGACTGATTTGATAAAGTATCTTCAGTAATCCTGGCTTAGTAGCCATGAATTTCTTTAGTTTTTGTCTATCTTGGAAAATGTTTCTTTCATCTTCAATTATGAATGAGAGCTTTCTGGGTATTATGATATCAGATGGCTTTATTGTCTTTCACATCTTGACATACCTCATCCCATGCCCTTTTTGGCTTTTAGAATTTCTGCTGAGTGTACTCTTATTTTGATGGATTTGCCATTATATGTAACATGATTTTTTTGCAATTTATCCTTTGCAATCTTTAATGTAATATCTTTATCCTGTTTGTTTAATGTTTTAACTGCTATACAGTCTGATAACTTTCTGGATATCTTTTTCTATTTGATGTTCAAATACTTCTTAAACTTGAATGAGCAACTGTTTTCCCAGACATGGAACACTTTTTGTTGCATTTCATTGAATGTGTTTTCTGTGACATATTAATAAAATCAGAGCTGAAAATGGAGATTGTACCAGTGAGATTTCAGCAAAATCTTATTCCACAAAACTGGAAGATCTGAAAGAAATGGATGAATTTCTTAATTTATATGACTTGCCAAAGTTGAACCTAGAAGAGATAAAAATGTAATCAGATTAATCACAAGCAATGTGACTAAAGCAGGGACAGTCCAATCTTGGCTCTTGGTGCATGGGGAGTTCAACATGTTTTCACAGTTTCAGGAAAGCAGTGGTTTCTGGGTAGGGAGCAGATTTAAACCTGGGTTCTTATCCACAGGTGCAGGGGACTTCTGCACCTGAGCTTCTCCAGCTTATAGAACAGATCCATAAAAACAACACTGATCATTTGCAGCCTTGTGGTCCTGTAACATAACTTGCAATCAGGGAGGGTGATGCCTCCTCTAGTGTTGTTATCTGTGGGTTGTTTGGGCTTTCCTGTGTCTTTTATGTTCCATACAGACTTTGAGAGCTTAGTTTTCAATTTAACTGCACTGGAATTTTGATGGGGATTGCTTTGAATATGTAGGTTGTTTTTTGGTAGGATGGACATTTTCATAGTGTTAATCCTATCAGGCCCTGAGCTCAGGAGGTCTCTACTTTTATGTTTTTCTATTTCTTTCTTTGGTGTCTTAAGTTTTTTTGTGCAAGCCTTTTGTTTTCTTTGTTAAATTTATTCCAAGATATTTCCTGAGGCTGTTGTGGGTAGGATTGTTTTCTATGATTTCATCCCTCTTAAAAATTTATTATAAAAACTTGAACATAAATTTAAATATCACATTTTCAAATTAACCATATCTAAAGCATATTCAACTCAATGAACTTATATATAGTTAGAATAAACATTTGGCATGTTTGTCATTAATATATAAAAGACAACTAAGTTTGTATTAAGTTTGAATTCTGCTTCTGTGCTGAAGGTGTTTATCAGTATGAGATTTCTGGCGACATCTTTAGGGCTTTTTATGTATGGAACCATATCATCTGCAAGTAAGAATGCCTTGACTCTTTTTCTGTTTGTAGCCCATTTATCTTATTCTCTTGTCTTATAGCTAAGATGTAAGCACTTTGGTACATAGAATGGAGAGCAGACATACTTGTCAGTGATTGTCGATAAATGCTTTGCTTTCCTCCATTTATGATATTCTCTGTAGACTAGATAGATGGCTGGCCACTGAGCTTCAGGAATCCACCTGTTTACATAGTTACTACTACTGCATCCCCAGTGCTGAGGGTGTTGCTCACCTGATGATCTTCCTTCTTTTCTGAAGCTTCTTCTGTCGGTGACAGTCTTTCCCTTCAGCTCCAATACTTCCTTGGTCTCTGTTAGCAGTAAATCTGAAGACATTGCTTTTGCCTTCACTCTAGTAGAATAACTATTTCATGCAGAATCTGGGTTTTCAGCCTTCTCCTTTCAACCTTTTTTTTTTTTCAGTTTTTCGAGACAGGGTTTCTCTGTGTAGCCCTGGCTGTCCTGGAACTCACTCTGTAGACCAGGCTGGCCTCAAATTCAGAAATCTGCCTGCCTCTGCCTCTTAAGTGCTGGGATTAAAGGTATGTGCCACTACTGTCCAGCCTCCTTTCAACCCTTAAAGTATTTCATTCTTTCCTGGTCCCCATAGTTCCTCACATCAAGATCTTGTAGCTCTATGTATTTCAGTTCATTGTATGAAATGTGTTCTATTTTTTTTCATTTGAATCATTTTTCTTTTCACATGCAGGTTAGCCAATTTTCCTAGTGCCAAGAAACTTTCACAGGAGTCTGAATTCTATAGGGCACCCTGCTTTCTATGGATTTGCTGAAGCCATATCCTCCATTAACTACAGATAAGTCACTTATTGAATTGACTAAAGTCAGAGTTCATTATATGCAAACCATTTATGCACAAATTAGAATTATCCCAGACATCTTCTTATCTCTATAAGTGATGTCACACATACATCTCTGCAAGAGTGATTTGTCCCTTTGGCCTCATAAGACTGTATGTATTTCTTTGTTTCTTTGTTTGTTTACTTATTTATTTTTGGAATGTAGTGGGTTGGTCTGGTGCTGCTATGTATTAAAAGGCTAAATACTGTATCCCAAGACCTGGTTGCTCCAAGATGAGCAGATTGTTATGTATACCAGCTTTTGTTGTACAACCTTGCCCCCTACCCCGTTATTCTTGATTGGTTAATAATGATGCCTACAGCCTATAGCAGGGCAGAAGATTGGTGGGACTGCAGGCCCTGGGCTTGGGGTCTTAGGCAGGGACCACCAGGGAGAAGCAGAAAAGGACATGGAGTGAGGAGGAAACTACTACAAGGTAGTATGAGCACATGGCCATGAGGGCCAGCCTATCGGAGCAGGAGAAGCCCAGGTAGAACATGGCAAGTGATATCTTGGGGTTATTGATTAGGAAGTAGACAAAATAGCATAGAGGGTTGATATCTGTTCAGCTTTAATGCTTAAAGAGTATTATAAATTTAAAGATTTTGTGTCTTTTATTTGGTAATTATGTAGTCTAAGTGGGGTAAGAAATCTTTCCACAACACTAGGAAAGTAGTCTGAAATGCCTATCAGTTCACTGAACATATCTGGGAATATTTTCCTATCCCAACAAATTAGTGTATATCATTAACTTTATTATTATCATTTTTATTTATCATTAATAATTTCATTGGGGTGAGACCTTGCCATCTGTTCTCAGTAACGAAACTTAACCACATAGTTTTAAACTGATGCCTTAGAAAAAGATAATCTGTATATGGTTCTCAAAAAATTTTGATTTTTTAATTCTCTTAGTAACTATGCTTTGAAAAATCTCTAGAAGATATACAATGAAATATTAGTTATTAATATTTATAAGATCTGTGTTCAAGTTTATGCTGGGTCTTAGCTATGTTACTTCAGGAAAATTACCTAATCTTTCCGATCTCAACTTTTTTTACAAAATAATGATTTGTCCATTTTTTTGTAATATTTTTATTGTAAAACATGTAGAAAATAATGAAGTTAGAAAATAACCATAAGTTTAGTTATAGTTCTAACTCTAGTGATAATTATGGTTACTGTCTTATATTTTGGGAACACTAATATATTATATATAGTGGGGCTATATATAATATATATTTCTGACTAAATACCTTCACAACAGGTATTGATGTTTGGTCTTTTGCTATGTATTGTAATGCTAAATGCTAAATACTAGCTCCCAAGGTTGCTCCCAGGGACAAGAAAATACTCACATACACAAGTGTGCTATGTAGCCTTGTCCCCCAATTTATCCATGATTGGTGAATTATTTAGGCCTATAGTCTAAAGCTGGGTAAAAGAGAGATAGGCAGAGTTTGGGTTTCCTGGCTTGGGGTCAGGTGAGAGACCACTAGGAGGATCAGAAAGAAGGTTAAGACAGGAGAGAGAGACACCATGGGTTAGGCGAGTTATGGAATCATGACCGTGGGGGCTGACTACGTAGAGTTAAGAGTGACCCAGATGGAACATAGCAAATTATAACTCAAGGTTAAGTAAACATAATAACATAGAGGGTAGATATCTGCCTAGCTCTAGTGCCAATTAAGGTTTATTATAAAAATAAAGGTTGTGTGTCTTTTATCTGGGGACTGAGTGATCTAACACTGGCTAGAAACCCCTTTTCCACAACAAACAGATCCATGAAGCCTTTGTAGTACTTAACTTCAAAGAATTGAAAGTTACTCAATTACTACCAATAGCTTAGAAATGGGTTTTTGCCTCATTTCTAAGTTTGTACCATCAGAGAAAGCCAAGTGTGCACTCCTCATCATTCACACTGATGTCCCTCTTCCAGTCAGTCATCTGTGGCATTCCTACTAAAAATCTCCTGTCAGCACGCACCTGAAGCCTTTGCTTTATTCACTGCACTGCCCTCCCACAGTTCCATCTGTCAAGAGCAAGAGGTAGCCGCTGACCTGTCCAGCACACTCCCAGCAGTCTTTGTGTGCTCACATCAGGGTGGTCTTCAATTCTTCCCACATAGTGTGCTTCATGCCTCTCTTTCTGTAGCTCGCTTCATTTTGCATGTTTTATTGTCTGGATGTTCTGCAGTCTGTAGTTTTAGCTTCCATTATCTTTCCCTCCTCAATACACTAAGACGAACATGTCAGGAAGTATACAGTAATGGCTGCCTAGCATTGTCTTATGTACATGGCATCACCTCATTAGCCTTGATATTTAGTACTTCAGCTTCTTTGCTCATCTATAAAATGGATATACTAATCTCTACAAGTAATTTTAAGAATAAAATAAAAACAGCTTTGTATATTCTCACAGGATTCTAGACACAAGGTAGAACTTTACAATCTTAACGCTGCTATCAATTAGTTAGGTTGCTCCAGCTAAAGGTCCTCCTTCCCTACTTTCCCCTCTCCTCCTTGACTCTGGGTGTCTTACAGGTTCACAGGCCTCCTTCCTGGGGTCAAAAGAATTCCCATGTCCAGAGCGGCTGTCTGGGAGTCACAGCTCAAGTTTTGTAGCCTTTCCTATAGCTAAGAGCTACTCAGACAGAACCAGGCAATGAGTAAACAAAACCTCAATAGAGTCTGCTCTTGTTGATATGGTAACCTGACTACCAGCTGTCTGCAAGGCTGTCAGGCTGCATATTGAATAGACTTTTACCACCTGTACCTGATTAACAATTCTCAGCAGAGCAGGGAGGGAGACAGGGGTGAGTGCACTAGATTCCATGGGAGTCTTTAGCACACCCCATCTAGACAAGTCCCTCTTTGAAGATGGGCTTATGGTTTGCTCTTTTAGTCCCTGGCTCTATCTCAAGGTGCTGAGTGGCATCTGCTTGAAAACAGTTTGTCTTCAGGTTTCCATCTGATTTTCAAAAGCTTCCCAAGGATGGTCTTGCAAGCAGGGACTAGAAAGATGCAACAGGAGAGCAGTAGTTGTCAGACCCACTGTGACTGAGAGACAGAAGTTGCTCCTTAGGGAGTAACTCACTGCCCTGGGGTCAGAGAGAGTTGCTGGAATGTAAGAGGGTGCAGGGGGGGGTCTTACCTCTCTGAAGCAATGCATTCACTCTCCCATTTTTATTGCTCCAACTTTAGTAAAAGGGTCTGATTTCTTTGTCAAAGGTCTGGGCACACAGTTGTCATAAGAGATTGATTCATTTCTTCTTTTCTCTCTCTCTCTCTCTCTCTTCTTTCTTTCTATCTTTTCTTTTTGTATTTTAGCATTTTGACAGTTGTCTCAGGGTGACCACATAGTAGTCAGCTCCCTGTTGCTATAACAAATGATCTGAAATAACATAAAGAAAGAAAAGGTTTATTTTGCTCACAGTTCAGAGACCATCATCTGTGAATGGCCCATTTTGCTCTATCTTATGGTAACATGGCCCATCATGGTGGGAGTGTGTAGCCAAGGAAAACTGTTTAGCTCATCAACTCAGATGGGAGTGGGTCTCCCACAATCCCTTTAATGACACACTTCAGTGACCTAAAAACCTTTCATGAGGTCCCATGTTCTATAGATACACAGCATCCCCATGTAGAGCCACCTTGAGGACCAACATATAGGATTTGGGGGAACATTTAGTATCTAAACTATGGCAATGATGAAGACTGTGCACTGCTCAAAACTCCCTGACAGAAAGATCAGAAGGCAGTGAAGCCTGTGTGTTACCTGGCATGAGGTCTTGTCCTGTCAAAGTGAGGTCTTCCATAATAAAAGGTTTTAGAAGGGCTTCCAGGAGCCCTGGATCTTAATACTAGATTTTATTAGCAGGGGTTAAGAGGAGGAAACAGTTATTATGTGGAAGAGACAGAAGAAAATTTTACTTAAACTTCATATTTCCAAAATAATTAAATTTTGACTTTTTTCCCATAAAGTCCAAGCAAGTTAACAAGTATAATTATAGAATTAAATGAAGAAGACTGGAAAGGAAAAAGAACCCATTGTTTTTATAACATGTTTGGAGGATGTTTGCACATTCTATTAGAACAGGAACCTCTTGGTTCTGTAAGGTGTTGTCCATGCTGAAAGCCCCAAGACCTGGATGTCCCAGCCTGGGTTCAGTCCTGGGGTGAAAGTGAGTATGATCAGCTGTGGTTTAGTTATGAGATGAGTCATTACAGGAACTCTTAGTGTTTTCTGCTTTAAATTTTGGAACCTATATCACATTTCACTGTGTACTAGTGGAGTCTATTGGGATGGTAATTAGAACATTTTCCCCTATTCCCTGCCTTGAGTTAAAGTGAAGGAAATAGACCTCAAACCAAGAATAAGAGATGTAGGGGGAAAGTATTCCCTTCTCTGGAGAATGTACCAGTTTCAAAAAGCAAAGCCTTTGGTGTTCATTTTTATCCCCAAACCTTTGCTACCTGGCATCAAATGACCCTAGTTCACTTATCACTTTCTGGCCTTAGTTCTAAACCCCCACATCCTGGGAAACTCCTAGGTCCCCAGAAGTCTGGGATAGAAAGTGGTCATTTTCTGAGGATATGTTTAACCAATGAATGAATAGAAGGCTTTTATCTTTCACATGAGATCTGAAGCCAAAGATGAAACACAGGTTGTCCAGCTCCTGTACATGTGGGGACCACTCTCTATGTTTGTGCATTAAGATATATGCTGAAAAGTTAAATAAAGAATATTCAGAAATGTGAAAATTTTTATAAAAGTTGACTTTTAGAACCTATAAATAGAGTGTCATTGGAACATAGCTACACTCATTTTGTGCATTGTCTGTGGCTGCTTTTCCAACATGTGGACTCAGCTAGAGGGTTATAGGTGGCAGGACCATGGCATGAAGAAGCAAAATTCCAAGTGAACTCAGAATACTTTCTGCCTTTCATCTGAGCACGAAGCTTCTCAGAGTGACCAGAGGTTACTGTCACATGTGCAACCACAGACCTGGAAATGAGCAGTCAAGGGACTGTTTGCTGTCTTCTGAGTATGTGGAGGGTAGTTTTGATCCCTCAGTTGGTTTGAGATCCATCAATAAAGATGCCAGTGGCCAATTGCTGGGCCAAAGAAAAGAGGCAGGACTTCCAGGTCCCTCGAGACAGGCTAAGAGATTTAGGGGAGGAAAAGAGAATTTCACCATGCTTTGGAGGAAGAAAAGGAAACCAGTCATGTGATATTTCCTGCAGAACATCCATAGGCCACTTTTCCAGGTGGGTGGTTAGAGACATAACTAGCTGAGGGCAGATTTAGGGTGCTGAGGTGGGACTAAAGGTAACTGAGCAACTGAAGCTGAGGACAGATTAAAGGTGCTGAACTAAGCGTATTGGGAAAAACATGCTAGCCGTGGGAGATTAGAAGTAACCAGCAATTGAGCCATTAAAACCAGTTGAAAATAAGTTAGTGTGTGTGTGTGTGTGTGTGTGTGTGTGTGTGTGTGTGTGTGTGTGTCTTTCATCTGCAGATTCAAGGGAACCTGGGCAGGGCTAATAGCTTGGTCTGCCTGGAGCTTAAAGTAGAGTAGCAAAAACTGTATGCTACATGAGTATTTTGAAATTCTCCTGGATTGTAAAGGACTCAGAGGGACATGAGAAAAGTAGTGGTCAAGGTCTTCCCAGCCTAGGGATATATTTGGATTAGTAAACACCCAGAGTTTAATGGAAACAAATAAATGATAATTCCTGATGCACCTGTTTACTGATGGTTCTGTGGTCACAGGAAGCACATAAATATTGCAAGAAATATTGTACCAGACCTAAGAACTCCTAGCCAGGTGGTTCATTTCACACTATAGGAGGAACAGTTACAGTCTATAGGTTTGTTTCTCCTCCACTCCCAGAAAACTTCAGCAAACCTAGAACCTAAATAAATGATTAATGTGGCTAACAGGCAAAGCTTGTCTTCTCTCTCCTAGCCCTTTAGAACCTGTGCTAGTCTGACTGATCTGGATAATTTACAGGCTTCTGTAGATATTTGTTACTATACCTTAACTTTAGCAGCCAAATGGAAACATACTCTTCAATTAAAGTGTTTCAGATACCATCTTAGTCTGTGTCCACATTTTAGTGTAGCTTCAAAAATCAAGACCTCACTAAAATGCTAAGAGCAACTATATATTCTCACAGAAATGCTGCGAAGGACACTACTGGGTGGATGGGTAAAGTGAAGTTCCAAGATGTCAAGAAACGGACTCAAGTGATGTAACTATTGCTTTATTTTCCTCAGCCTTCTGTGTCCCCAACAGAATGCAAATGCCTGGATTTTTTTTTCAATGTGATGAGTCAGAATTGTGGAAAATGAGAGTTGACCAAAGTCAGATCAGAGTAGAGAAAGGCAAGTTGGTTGACTATACTGGAAAGGAATGCTAAGTAAGGTTGGTTATAGAAGCATGAACTTCCCCAAGACAGTGAACTATGGTAGGTTCAGGAGCTGCAATCTTTCAGTGTCAGTGTCTGCCATGCAACGAGGACAGTTTTGATTGGTCAGACAGTGGACTGGGACTGGGATAATAGGGCATCAGCACTGAAGTGTAAAGCTGTGGTTAATTTCGATTGTTCAAGCTCAATCATTAATGCTGCTAAAGTGCCCCTCATACTTCAGGTGGACTTGAAAGTCCAGATAGTTGGATGCTTCTAAAAGCTTCTTCAAATGGAAGTCTTCATTTTTATGCCACTGTTAAGGATATTCTCAGGCTGTCTTTCACTGTGGAAGGTCCTTGATAGAAACCTATTCTTTGGGTCTCTTGATCCTGGTCTTCTCTCCACATCCACTCCGACAGATCACCAAGTTCAATCTGAGGAAGTTGGTTGGAAGTGTCTTCGATCATAGCTTTTTTAAGTGGTGAAGGGGTACAACATCAGCCCTGCTATCTTGGATTATTCTGGAGGTAGGTATTGGGGTTTCCACAACCTTTTTAAAATTATCCTTGCTGGCCACAACTGTAGCACCTCAATTGGAGTCATCAAGTGCCATGGGAGGAGACATCACTTGACAATTCAAGATGAAGGGTGCAGATACATGGAGCCCCTGGCATATCATCATAGCCAAGAGTACCCCAGTGTGGGCATGGTGGCAGCCATATGTTAGGATTCTTGCATATCACACTCCTATTTCTCCTTTTGCTTCTCTGGCTCTTCTTGTTTATTGAATATCAAAGGTCGTATTTAATTCACTTTACAACATTCATTTTCCTTTCCAGAAGAGGCTTAGGGTTCTTTGTCTAATTTTAAAGATTTTTTTCTGGGGAGATCTAACTAGTAACAGTGAGACTGCAAGATGGTGAAAACCTTTTGAATTCTCTGGGTCCAGTTTCTATATTTATTTATGCATATCTTTGGCCAAACTGGAGTAAACAGGGCAGGAAGTTCAGTGGGGTTCAAGGTACTCTCTCTCAGTTTGACATCATTAACAGGTTTTATTGGTGTCTTTTTATATCATATATTAATATTTATTAATACTTATTAATATCAAATACATATTTGAGTATGTAATTATGGCACTCCCTACATAAATCTGTATTTTATTGTGTTCCCCTATGGGTTGTTTTGGAAGTAATATGTTGTCCAAGAAAGGCCTTTTTAGCCATCATTTAATGAGTGAGAAATGAGTATAGGAAGTAAGTAAAATGTTATGGTTAAAGGTGCTGATGGTGAGGACATGGAGTGCTTTATGAAGGGAAATGGCTTGGGTAAAAGAGCTGTTTATCAACTGTCTAGGTACAATCAGAGATGGAGGAGGGATATTGTACTTTGAGAGGGTTCAATTCTCTCCCAGCTACCTCACAGAGGGAATATAGGCCTTCTTAAGCAGCCAGATGTATGTGTTCTTTGTAGGTATTCACTGAGTGGTATGTGATGGGGGTTAGTGGCAGTTAGACTACAGGGGAGTTGGGTCCCTCTACTGAAAGATTTTTAAAAAGGCCAGGTTCTCTATCTTTGAGAGCCTAGGGAGGCATTCAGATTCCACCAGAGAATAATCATTCCTGGAACCTGTTAAGTGTATCTCTGATTCCCAATGGACTCCTCTGAAGGTCCACAGGTACAGAGAAAAAGGTGTTATAAAGGGTCAGGCCTCTCAGTTTTAAGCACAGGGATGAATATATCATGTACCAGAAGCCAGAGAACAAGCTGTCACCCTAACCAGATGTCACCCTAACCAGGTATCATTAGCTCTGAGCCTCTACATGACTCACATCTATAGAATTGGAAGAGGTCTCTGTATGTGTTACCAAATGTGGTGACTTAGAGTCATGGGCGATGGAAGAATTAACCAAGGCAGATCAGAGTAGATAGGAGATACTTCAAGGAAGCCTCAGCAGGGCAGCAACAAGAACTTCCAGTCTAAGATGGTAGGTAGACTGCCATGAATTCTATTTGGGCTCTACATTCTTTTGACTTTGGTTTCTGTCATGCAAAAGAGGGCAGCTCTGATGGTGTAGTGTTTGACTCTATGCTGGGGTTGAGTGCATGGGGCAACAATTCTGAGGTACAAGGCTATGGTGAAATTTGATTGGCTATGTTCAACCTTGCAATTGCTACAGATTAAAGCTAACTTGATACTTCTGGACAGTCTGGAAACAGATCATAATTTGTCCTTTGAAGTCCGTGTTTTCCCTGTCCCTGGACAGTTCCTGGACCAGGCTTGTATTGTGGAAAGTCTCTGGTAGGGATTTGTTTTGGTTTTGGTTCCTCAATCTCTGTCTCCTTATAGCTACAACCCTTGTTTTTCCTTTCTTGTGTTACATTTCAAACATCAACAGATACATAAGTGTGGCAGGCTCTTGCCTACAGGAAATGTTGTGGGCGTTTTTCCTAGTTCCTCTTCTAGTTAGACACAGCTGTAGTTTTCACCCATCATTTTTGAAGGAACACAGATGAATCCTGCATCATTAATTTGATTGGAGCCTCGGGAAGTTTAGGAAGAGAAATGCATCATTTTGAATAATAAGCTTTTTAACTCGACATTTCCTCACTTATAAGAAAATATCTGGGTCTCAGGACCCAGGTTGGCTCGCTAATTTATACATATGAAAGTCTGAGTCATGAAGACTCCATTTGGCAACATTCCCAGCAATGAACGGAGCTGTGAGCCAAGGATTAATTTCTAGCCCTCTTCCTAGGACTATTACTGAACAGACTTCAAAATCCAATTAGAAATTATAATGCAATCTAGCATATCCTCAGTTCTCACAACACCCTAGGGACTTGATGAGATGATTTACCTGGAAGGTATTTACATTTATTGCTTCTTGTATTATAAGGCCAAACATTTCTAATTTGTTTTTTAAGGATTCTTACATTGAATTCTTACTCTGTTGCTCTCTGGATTCCCATTGAATAGGAGTGAGGAGCTAGTTTTGTATGGAGGAGAGAGAAGACTTCTCCAAGCCCCTGCAGCAATGTGCAGCTGCTTATGGCTTGGTATTGACATTAGTGGAGCAGTTAAGTCTCAGACTTTTGAAACATTAACTACTTTCCCCTCTGCCTGTGAAAAATAAGCAATAAAAACAAATGTGAGTAATTTGAACAATTTTAATTTGAACATTTCAGTACAAAACAATTTTTTTTATAATTCCACCAAGCAGTTGCTATAATCTGTAATATGTTTGGTGTATTTATTAAATGCAATGTTTGTGTGTATTTGCGCACATGTGTGTACACACATGCTGAAGTGTTATCCCTGGTTGTAGACTGTTTTATTTAAATCATCCAGCCACCTTAGGAGATGAAGATTACTATTGACCACATTTTCTAGATGATGTAGAATTCTATACTCATATAATCAGTCTGACTAAAGACTTCTTATCTCAGATTCTCATATCCTTGGGCTTATGTTTCCATGTGGGAAACATAACAGGGTGTAAATACTGACATGATGTCATGTTGATGACTGTACATTTTATACTGAACTTAGTTGTGGTGTATTCTTTGTTTTCTACTTAAAAATTTTTACATATGTTTATTTCTGTTTCTAAATTATTTTAAAAACCACATTTAAGTTGTGGCTGATCAACTGGTTTTATTTTTAGAAAATCGAGTATTTATGTCTCAAAAACTGAAAACTTCAAGATAGAGTAAAAGTTTTTAAAATTATGATGAAGAATTCAAAAAATATTGGGGCATCAACATTTTACTGAGGATGAGAAGGACACTTTAGGCCTTTGCTGAGGGATGTGGCAAACTATTAGTTAATAGTTGCTGAGAGGTTCGGGATGTTGATTCCCCCAGAAGTTCTTTTACTCTTGAGAATAGTTTTAGCTATCCTGGGTTTTCTGTTATTCCAGATGAATTTTTGAATTGATCTTTCTAACTCTATGAAGAATTGAGTTGGGATTTTGATGGGGATTGCATTGAATCTGTATATTGCTTTTGGCAAGATGGTCATTTTTACTATATTAATCCTGCCAATCCATGAGAATGGAAGATTTTTCCATCTTCTGAGGTCTTCTTCAATTTCTTTCTTCAGAGACTTGAAGTTCTTGTCATACAGATCTTTCACTTGTTTGGTTAGAGTCACACCAAGATACTTTATATGGTTTGTGGCTATCGTGAAGGGTATTTTTTCTCTTATTTCTTTCTCAGCCTGCTTATTCTTTGAGAATAGGAAGACTACTGACTTGCTTGAGTTGATTTTATATCCGGCCACTTTGCTGAAGTCGTTTATCAGCTGTAGGAGTTCTCTGGTGGAATTCTTTGGGTCGCTTAAGTATACTATCATATCATCTGCAAATAGTGATAGTTTGAATCTTCCTTTCCAATTTGTATCCCTTTGACCTCCTTTTGCTGTCTAATTGCTCTAGCTAGAACTTCAAGTACTATATTGAAAAGGTAAGGAGAGAGAGGGCAGCCTTGTCTAGTCCCTGATTTTAGTGGGATTGCTTAGAGTGACAGGCATGTAGATCAATGGAACAGAATTGAAGACCCAGAAATGAATCCAAACTCCTATGGTCACTTGATCTTTGACAAAGGAGCTAAAACCATCCAGTGGAAAAAAGATAGCCTTTTCAACAAATGGTGCTGGCTCAACTGGAGGCCAACATGCAGAAGAATGCAAATTGACCCATTCTTATCTCCTTGCACTAAGCTCAATTCCAAGTGGATCAAGGACCTCCACATAAAACCAGACACACTGAAACTAATAGAAAGGAAACTAGGGAAGAACCTTGAACATATGGGCACAGGGGAGAATTTCCTGAATAGAACTCCAATAGCTTATGCTCTAAGATCAAGAATTGACAAATGGGACCTCATTAAATTACAAAGTTTTTGCAAGGCAAAAGACACTGTCAAAAAGACAAAGCGGCAACCAACTAACTGGGAAATGATCTTTACCAACCCTACATCCGACAGAGGGCTAATATCCAATATATACAAAGAACTCAAGAAGTTAAACTCCAGAGAGGCAAGTAACCCTATTAAAAAATGGGGTACAGAGCTAAACAAAGAGTTCTCACCTGAAGAATATCTAATGGCTGAAAAGCACCTAAAGAGATGTTCATCATCCTTAGTCATTATGGAAATGCAAATCAAAACAACCCTGAGATTCCATCTTACACCAGTCAGGATGGCTAAGATCAAAAACACAGGAGACAGCAGTTGTTGGCAAGGATGTGGAGAAAGAGGAACACTCCTCCACTGCTGGTGGAATTGCAAGCTGGTACAACCACTCTGGAAAGCAGTCTGGCGGTTCCTCAGAAAACTGGGCATGACACTCCCGGAGGATCCAGCTATACCACTCCTGGGCATATACTCAGAGGCTTTACCTGCATTCAATAAGGACACATGCTCCACTATGTTCATAGCAGCCTTATTTATAATAGCCAGAAGCTGGAAAGAAACCAGATGTCCCTCAACGGAGGAATGGATTCAGAAGATGTGGTATATCTACACAATGGAATACTACTCTGCAATTAAAAACAATGAATTCACGAAATTCCTAGGCAAATGGTCAGAACTGGAAAATATCATCCTTAGTGAGGTAACCCAATCACAAAAGAACACACATGGTATGCAGTCACTGATAAGGCGATATTAACCCAGAATCTCAGAATACCCTAGACACAATTTGCATATCAATAGATTTCCAAGAAGATGGAAGGAGAGACCCCTGGTCCTGGAAAGACTGGATGTAGGGGAATGACAGGACAAAGATGCGAGAGGGGGTTGAATGGGGAAAAGAGGGAGGGAAGGGGGTTTATGGGACTTTCGGGGAGGGAGGAAACGGGAAAGGGGTAATGGTTTTGAATGTAAATAAAAAAAACTTAGAAAATAAAATAAAATTAAAAAAAATAGTTGCTGGGAGAAGCATATCATTTTCTTCAATGGAATCACAACCAAAAAGTAACCTGTATGTCAGTAAATAAGTTCCCATCCATGCTTATGCAGGCAAACCCAATCAAACTAATTGAGTCACACAAAAGAAGACAAGAAAGTAGGAGGAAGGCTCCTTAGGGACACGGAAGGGTTTCAATAAAAGGGAGAATGCAGGATAATGGGACAAAAATGGCTAACATCTACTATGATATTATGGATAATTTTTAAAAAGAAAATACATGGGAGCTACTCTACTGGAGTACAGTATGCTCCTCTTGGTACAGTATGGTCAAACATGACCATCAGTCACCGTGAAACAGAGATTACTTTGGTCCTGTAGTCACAGCAATGAAATAAGCAGCACAACCCAGTGATTCTCAGGTCTATGATAATGAGAAGGGGGTACAGGTGTTGGATGTTGCTTGAGTACATAGGAGATGGAAGATTCACTGGAGGTAGGTCTCCACTATGCAAGTTCCCTGAAGTCATTACCCATGACAATGTGGGATTTTTCCAGTCATGCCACTGTTCTTGAACTCTGCCCCCCGACCCCAAACTCCTGGAAATATCAATTCATATATATGCTTCTGTATGAAAACCAAATAAACTCATCGGTTTGCCAAGTTGAGCTTGAAAGGAATCCTTTCTTAGGTGTGTCATTAGGATCTCGTCTGGGATGAGTAACTATTAACAAATCACATTCCCAACTCTATTCTAGCTATTCACATCTCTGTCACCTGAGACAATTATTTAGCCTCTTGGAGGCTATAAAACAGATATGGGTTGGAGTTCTGACTCAGGATTTTCACTTGATTGGCAAGCCCCATCCCCCATCTCCTTGCATCCCTGAGCTGCATTCCCACTCACAGAGATGTGTTTTGAGTTGAGGATTATTAAAGGATTAAATGGAAGGATTGTCATAGGCATGTATAGTAAATGCCAAGAAGATGTTGGCTATTGTTAGAGAAAAGGGAGTAGAACAATAATTTCAATACAGTCAACATCAAATTCTGACTCTAAGCAAGCCATGTATTTGCACATTCGAATCTCAACCCTCAGCCTTGTCTTTCTCAGAGAAGTTTATTCTAATTGGCATCTAATGAGGAATTACTTTTATTCTTACACATGGCTCAGGGTGAATTAAACCATTTTTAAATTACGTTCAGAAATGAAAATGTCTGCTTTCCTGTCAGCTTTTTTTCTCTTTGTTGTTCAGTCACTAACAAGAGGTTTGGAATATGAATCTGCTTATTTGAAGAGGTAGAAATCTGATTTCCATAATTAGTTTCAGTCTCAAAGGAAAAGAAAAACTGCTAAACAGAAATGATGGACAAATCCTACTCAAGAGTTCGGGCAGCTTAAGCCACCCACCCAGAGGAAGCCAGAATTGTTGGAGAGTCAGTAGGGAATTTGCCAAATGTACTCGACCACAAATCTGCATGCAGACTTTTCAGGTTGTTGAGGTCTGAGGGAGAGCACTAGACTATACAGCCTTTAGTCAGAAGGACTGAGAATGGAAAGGAGTCCCTTCCCCAGAGCTCTGACTGGAGACTTCACCAACAGCTACCAGCTGCTTAAGGCCTTTCTTCCATTCCAGCTATAAACTTGTAATTTTTACAGGAATCTCACAAGAATCTACATTTACAGGAAGAATACATGCACCTATTGTACAACCCTAGTGACTCCTGGAAACAATCATTAAGACTATGATTCCATCCAAGGCATCTCCAGAGAGACTTTCCTATAAAACATACAAGATGACGAAAGAGAGGAAATTTATTAGCAACCTTTAAAACCTTTTGGATTTGTTCTTTTTGATTAAAAAAACAATGTACATGGTGTTTTGCCTGCATGTTACCATATGTGTGCATGCAGTGCCCATGGAGTTCAGAGGAGGGCATTGGATCCCCTGGAACTCAAGTTACAGATAGTTATTAGCTGCCTTGTGGGTGCTAGGTATCTAATACAGGCTCTCTGGCAGAGCAGTGAGAGCTCTTAACTTGTATAGCCACTTGTATAGCCCCAACAATCTTTTTTATAAGTAATATATTTTTCTGTTCTCTGAAATTTTCATTTTCAGTGATGTACAAGGTCACAGTGATGCACAAAGTCACAGTGTTACACAAGGTCACAGAGATGCACAAGGTCACAGTGATGCACAAGGGCACAGTGATGCACAAGGGCACAGTGATGCACAAGGTCACAGTAGTCACAGTGATGCACAAGGTCACAGTGATGCACAAGGTCACAAGGATGCACAAGGTCACAAGGATGTACAAGGTCACAGTGATGCAAAAGGTCACAGTGATGCACAAGGTCACAGTGATGCACAAGGTCACAGTGATATAAAAATGTATACAATAATCTTGGTCATGTATACCTCACATTTCCACAGCCTAAGTCCCCAGAACCTCTTCCAATAAACTTCCCTCACAGCCTCATGTCTTGATTGATTAATTGATTGATAGATAACCTAACAAGTATAATTAGTGCTCCTCATATTGGCATGGGTGTGGGGTCATTTATTGGGACATTGCAACCTAACAGTGGCCACCCACTCAAAGAAAATTCTCAGTCTCCATAAACTGCCAATAGTTAAGGTGGGGCCTCAGTAGTCTCTCCTGACTCCATGCTGGATTCTTAATTGGTGCAGATAAACACAGCTGCTATGAATTCATATGTGCAACAACCATGTCATGTCCAGAAGAGAGTTTCTCAGCTTTTCTTCTCATCCTCTGGTTTACGAGTTCTTTCAACTCTTCTAAGCTGCTACCTAAGACTTCTGGTTGGAGAAGGAGCAGGTTGATACAGATGTTCCTTCTGTGATTGAACACTCACAACTGCTTATTCTCAGCACTTTGCCTTAACTACTACAATAAGAACTTTCTGAGCAAGGTTGAGAGCACCACAGGTCTGTGGATACAAACATCCTAGAACACAGGTTGATGGTATGACCATTTAGAACAACCTAGATCTTCTCCTAGGGATTAGGATCTCCTAAGCTTTTAACTTTGACTAGTCCATTTTTACAATACTAGAAGGAATTCCCACCTACAGAGCAGCCTTGGCACTATTGCATGTTGCCCTGCAGATCAGTATTGTGGCTTGAAGAGCTCAGTGCTGTATAAAACTGGTATGTCTTTTCTCACTCAGAAACATGAATAGAACCTTCCAGAACTATAAAAACTAGCCCCTGGGAAGATGGTTTCCTGTTTTGTTGTTGTTGGTTTATTTAGGAACCCCCTGACATGCAGTGAGATAGCCTCCACAGTGGTGTCGATGGCTAATGCTGAAGCAGTGTTCTTGCTCCCCTTTGAAGAGAGTATGTCCACACTTGGCTATATCTTATTTTTTTCCAACCACCCTTCTTTCTTTGAGTATTCTTACGTAAGCCTTTACTTGGACAATTTTAATAAAAATGCTGAACTATCTGCATCAAATCCATGATCTCCATTTTTGATTCAGGTGAAGTCCTTTAAAGTCTGGGGAACCCTCTCAATCTGCCAGGGATGATGACAGGAAGCTCGTCCCCTTACCACTGACAGATGAGTAATGCAGCTGGCACTTCCAAGAAATTCTAGAGCAGCCATCCCAGAAAATTAAGGCCTAGTATCCCTGAGTTGAAGATGGGATATAGTTTCCCATACTTTGAGATGGCTAAGGACAATAAGCATCTCTTTATATGCTTATGTTCTATTTCTGTGTCTTGTGTGCCCAAATGTACCATTTTCCAGTTAGATAGTTGTGGTCTTACTACCTACTTTCTGGGGCTTCTTCTCATATTCTAATTACAAGTTCTAGGTCAGACTGTGCTGTGAGTACTCTCTGTAGCTTGCACTGCTGCTTTGCTACTGTAGTTTTTCAAAGAATAAAACTGTTAAATTATGAGGGAGTTCAATTTATTAATTTTGAAAAATATACCTTTGAGAAACACAATTTGAAGAACAGATTCTTCAACAATCTGTGCATAATCTAATAAACTGCTGTAATTTGAACATGTCCCCTAAGAGATCAGATGTTTGGAAGTTAATAGTATTTTGAGGTAGGGATATGAGAAGCAATTAGAATGAAATGAATTCATGAAAGTGGGAGAAGGAGGGAAAGCTTTGAGCTAGCATTCTGCCTTTACTTCTCCTGTGATATCCTCTGCTATATTACCATGTGATGAGGCCAGTGCCAAGCAGATGTTGACACCATTCTTGGATTTGCAAGTCTTCAGAACAGGGAGCAATGTAAATCTCCATTCTTTATAAATTATCCAGTTTCAGGTATTTAGTTATAGCAACAGAAAGTGGACAGAGGCACTGAGTATTTGAAGAGGCTGAAAGTCATCAAGAATGAAGTAATATATGGGCGATATAAGATATCCTAAATATTAGGATAACAACATTAATCCATTTTTCTCCTCCATTTTAACCAGATATGGTTTCCATTTTAACCAGATAAGGTACAAAGAGAGTAAGTGATTTGCTCAGTGTGCTGGTTTGAATAAGAATGCTTGCCCAAAGGCTCATATATTTGAATGCCTAGTCACCAAGGGTGGACCTATTTAGAAAGATTAATTGATGTGGTCTTGTTGGAGAATGTGTGCTACTGGGGTTGGGATTTGAGGTTCCAAAAGCCCATTCTGGGACCAGTGCCTTCCTCTCTGCCTGTGGATCTGATGTAGAACTCTCAGCTCCTTCTCTAGCACCATGTCTGCCTGCCTGCCACCATGCTCCCTGCTATAGGACAATGGATGAAACCCCTGAAATTATAAGCAAGTCCCCCAAATGAATGTTTTCCTTTATACAAGTTCCTGTCATCATGGCATGTTTTCACAGCAATAGAATACAGACTAAGACACTCAGTAAGTTGTTTAATGGTTGAATCAGAATCAAAAGTGGATTGTCTGATTCACAGCTATTGCTTAATGAGATATCTATTCACTGACTCTCTATCTGTCTCCCCGCTCCCCCCTCTCCCCCATCTTACTGTGTGTGTTTTCAAAACCAGTTTCCCTCAGTAGATGTTAAAATGTTGTGATGGAAAGTTTCACACATGCAAAATAATCAAAGTCTATAGAAATGTTTCTTTCATGCTTTTATCATCTGGGTATCAGAAACTCCTGTTGAATTTTGTCATTTTCATCTCTGTTCCTTTTATTATTCTGAAGCAAATCTTAGACGACAAGAAGAAGAATAGAAGAAGAAGAAGAAGAAGAAGAAGAAGAAGAAGAAGAAGAAGAAGAAGAAGAAGAAGAAGAAGAAGAAGAAGAAGAAAAGAATCAATAGAAAGAGAAGCCACCATGGGTTAAGTGAGTTATAAAACTGTGGCCCTGGGGGCTGGCCAATTGAAGTTAGAGACAGTCAAGATGAATCATTATTAAGTAATAGGTTGGGGTTATCGATAAGAAAGTAGGTTCTAATAGCATATTGGAGAGGTATCTGCCCAACTTTTGTGCTGTTTAAGGTTTATTATAGATATAAATGTGTGTGTGTGTGTGTGTGTGTCTGTGTGTGTCTTTTATCTGAGAACTAAATGATCAAAGGTGGGTATTAAATAATTTCTACAACATGTAACTCTAATTTATATATTGTTATAAGACAGATTACCATATGGTTCTTTTGTTTTTCTTTACAGTCAAGTAAAATCCCATCATATTTATGCATAATATTTTTATTATCTACTTATCAAGTGATGAATATCTTCTTTTCCTCCTCCCATAAGGCCTATATTAGTTACCTTTCTATTGCTGTGACAAAAGAACTTGACAAACACTAACTTGGGGAATAAAGGCTTTATTCTGGCTTGCATCTCTGTGGTGATAGAGTCTATAACAGTGGGGATGATATATCAATAGTTGGGTAAAACATGGTGGCAGAAGTAAGAATCTGAGTAATCACATTTTATCCATAAACAGGAAGGAGAGAGAAGAGGCAGTAGAATGAGGCTATAAACCCGTGAAGCTTGGGCCAAGTGACATCCTTCCTCCAGCAAGACTCTAACTCTTAAAAGTTCTATAATCTATCAGAATAGTGGCAAAACCCTGGGATCAGGTGTTCAAATCCATGAGACTATGGGGTACACTTATAGATCAGAACACAAGAGTCTCTTTTCTTTTTTCAGGAACTGCATGCATCTGCACACACATACACACATACACACACACACACACACACACACAGAGACACACACAGAGAGAGAGAGAGAGAGAGAGAGAGAGAGAATGAGAGATGATGTGTGAGAGAGATCTAAATCTAGATTCTGTGTGTTTGAGAAAATCTGATACTTTTGTCTTTCTGACTATGTCTTAATATATTTAACATGACTTCCAAATTTATCCATTCCCTGCAAATGTTTTATTTTTCTTTAAGGCCAAATAAAATTCCATTTTGTATATGTACCATTTCTTTTTTTTTCTTTTTCTCTCTCTTTTATTTTATTAGATATATTCTTTATTTACATTTCAAATGTTGTCCCATTTCCTGGTCTCCCCCACCTGAAATCCGATAAACCGTCTCCCCTCCCCCTGTCCCCCAATCCACTCCCACTTCCTTGTCCTGGTATTCCCCTACATTGAAACATTGAGCCTTTCCAGGACCATGGGCCTCTCCTCCCTTTGATGTCCAATAAGGCCATCCTCTACTGCCTAGGTGTCTGGGGCCATGGGTAACTCCTTGTGTACTCTTTGGTTGATGGTTTTGTCCTCGGGAGCTCTGGGGATACTGGGTGGCTCCTATTGTTGTTCCTCCTGTGATGCTTCAAACCCCTTCAGCTCCTTGGGTCCTTTTTCGAGCTTCTCCATTGGGGACTCTGTGCTCTGTTCCATGACTGGCTGAGGGTGTCTGTATTTGTCATGCAGTAGCAGAGCTTCCTAGGTGACAGCTATATCTGGCTCTGGTCAGCAAGCACTTGTGGGAACCCACAATGGTGTCTGGGTTTTGTAACTATATATGGGAAGGATCTTGGGGGGGGCAGTCTCTGGATGGTCTTTCCCTAAGATTCTGCTCCACACTTTGTATCTCCATCTGTGGGTATTTTGTTACCCCTTCTAAGAAGTACCAAAGTATCCATACATTGTTCTTCCTTGTTCTTGAGCTTCCTTTGATCTGTGAATTGTGTCTTGGGTATTCTAAGCATCTACTTATCAGTGAGTGCATACCACGTGTCTTCTTTTGTGATTG
Organism: Tokudaia tokunoshimensis; assembly: GCA_036184795.1. Classification (NCBI taxonomy): domain Eukaryota; kingdom Metazoa; phylum Chordata; class Mammalia; order Rodentia; family Muridae; genus Tokudaia; species Tokudaia tokunoshimensis. The sequence continues at coordinate 108,286,368 of BTHU01000011.1, read as the reverse complement.
GATTTCCTCACTAAGGATGATATTCTCCAGTTCCACCCATTTGCCTAAGAATTTCATGAATTCATTGTTTTTAATAGCTGAGTAGTACTCCATTGTGTAACTATACCACATTTTCTGTATCCATTTTTCCATTGAGGGACATCTGGGTTCTTTCCAGCTTCTGGCTATTTATTATACATAAGGCTGCTGTGAACATAGTGGAACATGTGTCCTTATTACATGCTAGGGAATTCTCTGGTTGTATGCCCAGGAGTGGTATAACAGGGTCCTCCGGTAGTATAATGCCCAGTTTTCTGAGGAACCCCTAGACTGATTTCCAGAGTGGTTGTATCAGCTTGCAACCCACCAGCAGTGGAGGAGTGTTCCTCTTTCTTTACATCCTCGGCAATACCTGCTATCTCCTAAGTTTTTGATCTTAGCCATTCTGACTGGTGTGAGGTAAAATCTCAGGGTTGTTTTGATTTGCATTTTCCTAATAATTAAGGATGTTGAACATTTCTTTAGGTGCTTCTCATCCATTCTATATTCATCAGTTAAAATTTGTTATTTAGCTCTGTACCCCATTTTTTTTATTTTATTTTATTTTTTTAATTTACATTCCAAATCACTTCCCCTTTCCCGTTTCCTCCCTCCCCGAAAGTCCCATAAGCCCCCTTCCCTCCCTCTTTTCTCCATTCAACCCCCTCTCGTTACTCTGTCCTGGCGTTCCCCTACATCCAGTCTTTCCAGGACCAGGGGTCTCTCCTTCCATCTTCTTGGAAATCTATTGATATGCGGATTGTGTCTAGGGTATTCCGAGATTCTGGGTCAATATCCCCTTATCAGTGACTGCATACCATGTGTGTTCTTTTGTGATTGGGTTACCTCACTAAGGATGATATTTTCAAGATTTGACCATTTGCCTAGGAATTTCGTGAATTCATTGTTTTTAATTGCAGAGTAGTATTCCATTGTGTAGATATACCACATCTTCTGAATCCATTCCTCCGTTGAGGGACATCTGGGTTCTTTCCAGCTTCTGGCTATTATAAATAAGGCTGCTATGAACATAGTGGAGCATGTGTCCTTATTGCATGCAGGTAAAGCCTCTATGTATATATATGCCCAGGAGTGGTATAGCCGGATCCTCCGGGAGTGTCATGCCCAGTTTTCTGAGGAACCGCCAGACTGCTTTCCAGAGTGGTTGTACCAGCTTGCAATTCCACCAGCAGTGGAGGAGTGTTCCTCTTTCTCCACATCCTTGCCAACAACTGCTGTCTCCTGTGTTTTTGATCTTAGCCATCCTGACTGGTGTGAGATGGAATCTCAGGGTTGTTTTGATTTGCATTTCCATAATGACTAAGGATGATGAACATCTCTTTAGGTGCTTTTCAGCCATTAGATATTCTTCAGGTGAGAACTCTTTGTTTAGCTCTGTACCCCATTTTTTAATAGGGTTACTTGCCTCTCTGGAGTTTAACTTCTTGAGTTCTTTGTATATATTGGATATTAGCCCTCTGTCGGATGTAAGGTTGGTAAAGATCATTTCCCAGTTAGTTGGTTGCTGCTTTGTCTTTTTGACAGTGTCTTTTGCCTTGCAAAAACTTTGTAATTTAATGAGGTCCTATTTATCTATTCTTGATCTTAGAGCATAAGCTATTGGAGATCTGTTCAGGAAATTCTCCCCTGTGCCCATATGTTCAAGGTTCTTCCCTAGTTTCCCTTCTATTAGTTTCAGTGTGTTTGGTTTTATGTGGAGATCTTTGATCCACTTAGAATTGAGCTTAGTGCAAGGAGATAAGAATGGGTCAATTTGCATTCTTCTGCATGTTGACCTCCAGCTGAGCCAGCACCATTTGTTGAAAAGGCTATCTTTTTTCCACTGGATGGTTTTAGCTCCTTTGTCACAGATCAAGTGACCATAGGAGTGTGGATTCATTTCTGGGTCTTCAATTCTGTTCCATTGATCTACATGTCTGTTACTGTACCAATACCATGCGGTTTTTAACACTATTGCTCTGTAGTACAGCTTGAGGTCCGGGATACTGATTCCCCCAGAGCTTCTTTTACTCTTGAGAATAGTTTTAGCTATTCTGGGTTTTCTGTTATTCCAGATGAATTTTTGAATTGCTCTTTCTAACTCTATGAAACTTGAATCAGGGACTAGACAAGGCTGCCCTCTCTCTCCATATATTTTCAATATAGTACTTGAAGTTCTAGCTAGAGCAATTAGACAACAAAAAGAGGTCAAAGGGATACAAATTGGAAAGGAAGAAGTCAAACTATCACTATTTGCAGATGACATGATAGTATACATAAGCGACCCAAAGAACTCCACCAGAGAACTCCTACAGCTGATAAACGACTTCAGCAAAGTGGCCGGATATAAAATCAACTCAAGCAAGTCAGAAGCCTTCCTATACTCAAAGGATAAGCAGGCTGAGAAAGAAGTAAGAGAAATAATACCCTTCACGATAGCCACAAACCATATTAAGTATCTTGGCGTGACTCTAACCAAACAAGTGAAAGATCTGTATGACAAGAACTTCAAGTCTCTGAAGAAAGAAATTGAAGAAGACCACAGAAGATGGAAAAATCTTCCATGCTCATGGATTGGCAGGATTAATATAGTAAAAATGAGCATCTTACCAAAAGTAATACACAGATTCAATGCAATCCCCATCAAAATCCCAACTCAATTCTGTACCCCATTTTTAATAGGGTTATTTGGTTCTCTGGAGTTTACTATCTCTAGTTCTTTGTATATATTAGATATTAGACCTCTGTCATATGTAGAGTTGGTAAAGATCTTTTCCCAATTTGTTGGTTGGAATTTTGTCCTATTGACAGTGTCCTTTGCCTTACAGAAACTTTATAATTTTATGAAGTTCCATTTGTCAATTCTTGATCTTAGAGCATAAGCTATTGGTGTTCTGTTCAGGAAATTTTCCCTTGTGCCCATGTACTCAAGGCTCTTCCACAGTTTCCTTTCTATTAGTTTCAGTGTGTCTGGTTTTATGTGGAGGTCCTTAATCCACTTGGACTTGAGCTATGTACAAGGACATAAGAATGGATTGATTTGCATTCTTCTGCATGCTAACCACCAGTTGAACCAGCACCATTTTTTGAAAAGGCTATCTTTTTTCCAGTTGATGGTTTTAGCTCCTTTGTCAAAGATCAAGAGACCATAGGTATATGGGTTCATTTCTTTGTCTTTATTCTCTTCCATTGATCTACCTGCCTGTCACTGTACCAATACCATTCAGTTTTTAACACTATTGCTCTGTAGTACTGCTTGAGGTCTGGGATACTAATTTCCCCAGAAGTTCCTTTACTGTTGAGAATAATTTTAGCTATCCTGGCTTTTTTTTGTTATTTCAGATGAATTTGAGAATTGCTTTTTCTAACTATGAAGTATTGAGTTGGGATTTTGATGGGGATTGCATTGATTCTGTAGATTACTTTTGGCAAGATGGCCATTTTTACTAAATTACTTCTGCCAATCTTTCCATGGGAGATCTTTCCATCTTCTTAGGTCTTCTTCAATTTCTTTCTTTAGAGACTTGAAGTTCTTGTCATACAGATCTTTCACCTGTTTGGTCAGAGTCACACCAAGATACTTTATATTGTTTATGACTGTTGTAAAGGGTGTCATCTCCCTAATTTCTTTATCAGCCTGATTATCCTTTGAGTATAGGAAGGCTATTGATTTGTTTGAGTTAATTTTATATCCAGCCACTTTGCTGAAGTTGTTTTTCAGCTGTAGAATTTATCTGGTGGAGTTTTTTGGGTAGCTTAAGTATACTATCATATCGTTTGCAAACAGTGATAGTTGGATTTCTTCCTTTCCAATTTATATCCCTTTGACCTCCTTTTGTGTCTAATTGCTCTAGCTAGAACTTCAAGTACTATATGAATAGATATGGAGAAAGAAGGCAGCTTTGTCTAGTACCTGATTTTAGTGGGATTGCCTCGTTTCTCTCCAATTAGTTTGATGTTTGCTACTGGTTTGCTGTATATTGTTTTTACTCTGTTCAGGTATGGGCCTTGAATTCCTGATCTTTCCAAGACTTTTAACATGAAAGGATCCTGAATTTTGTCAAATGCTTTTTCAACATCTAATGAAATGACCTTGTGGTTTTTTTCTTTGAGTTTGTTTATCCCTGCATCCCTGGGATGAAGCCTATTTGATTGCGGTGAATGATCTTTGGATGTATTCTTGAATTTGATTGGCAAGAATTTTATTGAGTATTTTTGCATCGATATTCATAAGGGAAATTGTTCTGAAGTTCTCTTTCTTTGTTGGATCTTTGTGTGGTTTTGGTGTCAGTGTAGTTGTGGCTTTATATAACAAGTTGGGTAGTCTTCCTTCTATTTCTATTTTGTGGAATAATTTGAAGAATATCGGTGTTAGGTCTTCTTTGAAGGTCTGATAGAATTCTGCACTAAAACCATCCAGTCCTGTGCTTTTTTTGGTTGGGAGACTGTCAGTAACCATTTCTATTTCTTTAGAGGTTATGGCACCATTTAGATGGTCTATCTGATCCTGATTAAACTTTGGTAGTTTGTATCTGCCTAGGAAATTGTCCATTTCCTCCAGATTTTCCAGTTGTGTTGAGTATAGGCTTTTGTAGTAGGATCTGATGATTTTTGAATTCCTCAGTTTCTGTTTTTATGTCTCCCTTTTCATTTCTGATTTTGTTAATTTGGATACTGTCTTTGTGTTCTCTGGTTAGTCTGGCTAAAGGTTTATATCTGTCTTGTTGATTTTTCTCAAAGAACCAGCACCTGATTTTGTTGATTCTTTGAATAGTTCTTCTTGTTTCTACTTGGTTGATTTCAGCCCTGAGTTTGATGATTTTCTGCCTTATACTCTTCTTGGGTGTATTAGCTTCTTTCTGTTCTAAAGCTTTCAGGTGTGCTGTTAAGCTGCTAGTGTATGCTCTCTCCAGTTTCTTTTTGGAGGCATTCAGAGCTATGAGTTTTTCTTTTAGCACTGCTTTCATTGTTTTCCATTAATTTGGGTATGTTGTACCTTCATTTTCATTAAATTCTAAAAAGGTTTTGATTCCTTTCCTTATTTTTTCCATGACCAAGTTCATTGAGTAGATCATTTTTCAGCTTCCATGTATATGTGGGTTTTCTGGTTGATTTTGTTGCTATTGAAGAACACCCTTACTCCATAGTGATCTGATAGGAGGCATGGAATTAGTTCGATTTACTTATATCTGTTGAGCTCTGTTTTGTGACCAATTATATGGTCAATTTTGGAGAAGGTATCATGTGGTGCTGAGAAGAAGATATATTCTTTTGATTTAGGTTGAAATGTTCTATAGATATCTATTAGATCCATTTGGTTCAAAACTTCTTTTAATTTCACTGTGTCTCTGTTTAGTTTGTGTTTCCCTGATCTGTCCTTTAAGGAGTGTGGGGTGCTGAAGTCACCCACAATTACTGTGTGGGATGTGATGTGTGCTTTAAGCTTTAATAAGATTTCTCTTATGAATGAGGATGCCCTTGTATTTGGAGCATAGATGTTCAGAATTGAGAGTTCTTCCTGGTAGATTTTTCCTTTGATGAGTATAAAGTGTCCTTTCATGTCTTTTTTGATGACTTTTGGTTGAAGGTCTATTTTATCTAATATTAGAATGGCTATTCCAGCTTATTTCCTGGGACCATTTGCTTGGAAAACTGTTTTCCAGCCTTTTACTCTGAGGCAGTGTTTGTATTTTACACTGAGATGCGTTTTCTTTATGCAGCAAAATGTTGGGTCTTGATTACATATCTAGTCTATTAGTCTATGTCTTTTTCTTGGTGAATTGAGTCCATTGATGTTAAGAGATATTAAGGAAAAGTGATTGTTGCTTCCTGCTATTTTTGATGTAATTTTTTTGTTTGTGTGGTTATCTTTTTTTTTTTTTGAGTTTCTTGGAAGAAGATTAATTTCTTGCATTTTCTAGTGTATAGTTTCTCTCCCTTTGTTGGTGTTTTCCATTCATTATCCTTTGAAGGGCTGGATTTGTGGAAAGATACTGTGTAAATTTGTTTTTGTCATGAAATACCTTGATTTCTCCTTCTATGGTAATTGAGAGATTTGCTGGATATAGCAGTCTGGGTTGGCATTTGTGTTCCCTTAGGTTCTGTATGATATCTGCCCATGATCTTCTGGCTTTCATAGTCTCTGGTGAGAAGTCTGGTGTAATTCTGATACGTCTACCTTTATATGTTACTTGATCTTTTTCCCTTAGTGCTTTTAATATTCTTTCATTGTTTAGTACATTTGGTGTTTTAATTATTATGTGACTGGAGGAATTTCTTTTCTGGTTAAATCTATTTGAAGTTCTTTAGGCTTCTTGTATGTTCATGGGCATCTCTTTCTTTAGGTTAAGGAAGTTTTCTTCTATAATTTTGTTGAGGACATTTACTGGCCCTTTAAGTTGGAAATCTTCACTCTCTTCTATACCTATAATTCTTAGGTTTGATCTTCTCATTTTGTCCTGGATTTCCTGGATGTTTTGGGTCAGGAGCTTTGCATTTTTCATTTTCTTTGACTGTAGTATCAATGCTTCTATGGTATCGTCTGCATCTGATATTCTCTCTTCTATCTCTTGTATTCTGTTGTTGATGCTTGGATCCATGACTTCTGACTTCTTTCCTAGGTTTTCTATGTCCCGAGTTGTTTCCCTTTGTGATTTCTTTATTGTTTCTACCTCCATCTTTAGATCTTGGATGGCTTTGTTCAATTCCTTCACCTGTTTTCCCTTAGTTCTTCAAGGGCTTCTCCCTGTTTATTTGTGCTCTCATGTATTTCTTTATGGGAGTTATTTATGTCCTTCTTGAAGCCCTCCATCAGCATCATGAGCTGTGATTTTAAATCCAGTTCTTGCTTTTCTGGTGTGTTGGGGTATCCAGGACTTGCTGTTGTTGGAGAACTTGGTTCTGATGGAGCAATGTTGCCTTATTTTCTGTTGGTGGTGTTCTTGTGTTTGCCTTTTGCCATCTGGTTATCTCTGGTGTTAGCTGGTATTGCTGTCTGTGACCATGGTTTCTCTGTGCTCCTGGAAGACCTGTTCTCTCTGTATACACTGATATGTAAATACTTCTGTAAGACCTGCTCTCTTATAGTTGTATTTGAGTTTGTAACTCTGTGGCCCCAATCACCTCTGGGTGCAAGGGGTAATCAGAAGACTCCCGCCCCAGGCTGTTCCCAGGCTCTTGTGTTCTCAGGGTTTCAGATGTTTCCTCTGAGCAGCAGGGGTGGTCTTACTGTACTACTGGGCCTCTCTGCGTTCCTGAGTGGTTAGCTACTTCTGTGCGTCCCTTGGATATGGTACCCTGTGACAGAGTATGGCTGTTCTGCTCTGCAATGCAGGTCTCACCTATGCTGGCTGACTCCTCCATGCAGCTGGATAGTTAGCTGACTTCCTGTGCCACTTGGAGATGGCACGCTGTGGCAGAGGATGGCCCCAAACCGGGGACCAAAGCCAGAAGTCTCCTGCCAGATGATTCCAGATGGGGTCCTCTGCTTTGCAATGCAGGTCTCACCTGTGCTTGCTGACTCCTCCGCACAGCTGAGTAGATAGCTGGCTTCCTGTGCCACTTGGAGATGGTGTGCTGTGGCAGAGGACCGCTCTGTCAATTTTTACTCTGGAATGTGAAACCCAATTTATCATCACTACTCATTTTTCATATCTAAGAAATTATTCCTTCTCTAGCCCATAATACCAGGTCCTCTTAGTCATTTTCCTTTGCTTATTATCTGTACTTCTTCACTTGTTTCCACTGTGTCTAGAATTAACCTCAATATCTCCTGAGTGTTATGATGGGTGTGAGCAAATCCTTTTTGAATTTAGGATTGATCTTAGTCTCATAATGCAAACACTTCATTCCCATATCAATGAAAATTGAAAACTGTCTTGCCTATTATATCAGGTGTTTAGTACAAATCCTTTGTCATTAGGGTCATATTTCTGCAATTTAATTTTGAGCAATGCAGTGTGAAATGAGGATTCTGAATGGACAGAACTACACCTCTAATCCTCAGCCTAGTAGTTGCTCTTACTGCAATGAGTCAGAAAGTCAGAGTTGTGACACATGAACATTTTATAAACAATTGCTTAGCACTAGTTTTCAAACCCATTAGATGCTCTATCACACAGAAACACAGCCTTCATGCTCTCTCCACTCTTGTTCATGCATTCCCACACTACATCTTCCTTCTTTGAAGGGATGGTTGTTCTGTCTTCTCAGTCTCATGGTCTCTGCATATCTCTCCAAAGACTCCAAGGAGTACCTGGAATTTTCACTAAGCATATTTTCCTAGATGTCAGGAGCACTTTATGAGTTTATATGATGTCTACAACACTGTTCGCAGAGCTAAGTGTTAGTGGAAGAGTTTTTCCAGTTTGTCCTTCTATCTAACACAGAATATGAATAGGGATTTAGGTATAGGAGGTGTATTAGAATACAATATTAGAAACCAAAAATCAGAAGAAGTTGGAAAACTGAATCAAAAAAAGGAGAAATAGCAGTCTTGATGTCTCAGTGAGCACGTTGTCCCTATGGATAACTGGGACTCAGTCTCACTAAAGATAGTCTGAGGAGTTATGAGGGCATCACCACATAATTATAAGATATGGAGGCAAAAAGAATTACCAGTTAACTCCTTCATCTATGAAAAGAAGTCCTGGAGAATTTGAACTCCATGTACCCCTACTATCAAGCAAACTTCATGGGCTTCAGAGAACAACAGATACCTGCATTTGAAGTACATTGTTAATGTGCTAAAAAACAACCTACCAAGTGTGTTGAGAAGATATGGGCTGGGAATTTCCATCATTCCATCACCCAGTGATATTTAAAGTATCTAACAGTTTCCATGGCTTGGATATAGATCAATCTGAATAGGTATCAACTGTAAGCATATGGCACAGAGATGCCAGGGAATATAAGCTATCAGAGTAAAGATACAGAGCACAATCAAAATCTCAGTCTTCAGGCTGGGATCCTCCTAGAACCATATCACTTGCCAGTTTACCCACTGTGTCACAGTTTTTGAATTATGCCCAAATCTGCTTTGAACAGTTAGAGGTCTGAGAAAATATCACCATCAAGTTGGCTTTGTGTGTGACCTCAGGGCAAAGGCAAAGTCAGCTGACTCTCCAAGCTTAGCTTCAAAAGGTTCTGAGGGCCAAGAAATCCCAGTTCATTTCTGAATGTCGACTCTGGATATTAGAAACAATTTCCAGTTTTTAACCTTTCTTTCCTTCAAGAGTTCAGTGAATGCTAAATGCAGAAAAATGTAGAAAGCACCACTCTTGAGTGATGAGCCCTGTTACTGTGCAGTTTAATGTCTTCACCATCACTTCTGCTTTTGAGGGAGGGATCAAACTCTTACTTTGAAGAATAAAGTATGGGGAGTCATCAAAGATCCTTAAGAAATCCTCTGGTTCTTCTTTTCACACTTTTAATTTCATTATTGATTCCCATTAATCCCACCAGAGGCCTCATGTGTCCTCACAGCTTTCTCCTTCAAAGAGAGACTTGGACAGAGAAATTAGTTTCAGACATTTACAGACCATTAAAGACATGGCAGTCTCACAAACAAGCTAGAACTATCTTGTTCCTGATGGTGGAAGGTCTGGGAACAACCTGTCTTTACAATGGGATGCAGATGTGTTGAAAGTTATATTGTATGTCTTGGGTAAAAGGCCAAGCTCCTGGATTGGTTAGCAAATAAGGCTGCTCAGTATAAACATAGTCAGATTGTGAAATGGCATTGTCTTTTAAATAAAAAACATTACTGAGAACAGGTTGGGCTGGCTGAGCACCTCAAGGCATTAGCAGCAGAACCCCCATTCAAAATAATCTTGTGATGTTTTTCTCAGAGGTTCCCAGTTGGCCGTTGACTTTGGGTTCTGTGCAACTCAGCCTGGGGGATTTCCTACTCTGTGAGGAATTCATTGACTCTCTTAACTACCCAGAGGATTTATTCTGTGGGTCTACTTAAATAATGATATTTTATCACATTCATTTGTGTGTGCATTTGCGTGTGCATGTATGTTTAAAGTTACATGCATTCAACTACCAGGGCAAACTCATAGAGGTCAAAGGACCACTTGTGGGAGTCAGGTCTCTCCTTTTACTCTGTAGGTCCCAGGAATTGAACTCAGGATATCAGGCCTGTAAGCAAGTGCCTTTAATTTCTGAGCCATCTCATTGGTTCAGATTTTTTTTTAATTGTCCTTTACTCTGTACTCTGGCTGCTCTGTAACTCCCAATCTTCCTGCTTCAGCCTCCTCAGTTCTGGGTTGTAGTATGCACCACCATCCTTAGTTTCTCTGTGTATGATCTTGAGAATATTTGATCCAGTCACTGATTCTGAGCTGGAAATGACTGCCTAGCCTTTTCTACACGTAGGCCTTTCCATGGCACCACCTAGCATACACCATTCATCATCCTGCAAATGCTTCCTTTTCCAAGAATTCTGTGACTTTTTCTTCCCATAGCAGTGGCCTTCTTCATAAGATTTGCATTTTCTTTAAAAAAAAAAGTCCATGCTGACAGGTGACATAGATTTCAAAATTCCATCACCTCCTCATAGGAACAAATTTCTAGGAAGCTAAATGAAACAACACAGAAGGAAGCTAAACAAAGAAAGTTACCTTGTCATTGCACTGAACAATAAAAGATTCTTCTTGAGATTCTTTTGGTTTCTGGACATGTGAAATATTGTTCTCCTCTTTTTAGTTTTAGAGAACAATTACTTGTAGTTAAGAATGGATTATGAAAAATGAGCAGAATTTCCCATTTTAACTTATTGTGCCATAGAAATATGAGGCATGTGGTAAGTGACATGTGGTAAGTAGCATGCAGTAACTGACATGTAATAAGAGACATGAAATAAGTGATGTGATGTTCAGTAAGTGGCATGCAATAAGCCTGGATTGCAGTCCTGGCTTTGATCCACTGCCTACTATGCTGTGGCCCAAAGGAAGCCATTTATGCTTCCTCAGTGAAGAAGAGTTGACAACATCAATCTTCTGTAGATGTGTTTGGAATCAAGCAAAAGACCGCACAGTAATATTTGAGTGCCCTAGGTATTCATAAGGAGTATCTGTCAATTAAAATAATAATAATTTAGGCAATTAAAGAAATTTGTCCCTTGCAGTCTCCTAACTTTCAAAGGAAATACAATTTGTTTTCAATTGTAAATTTGTATTTGAAAAAAGGTAAGGCTCACTTAGAGAATGGAGAAGTTTGAGCCACATAACTCTGAGTGGCAGAGCTGGGAGCAGATGCTACCTTTCCTCCTCTGACCACTTCTCTAGGGGCATAGTTATATGCATTCTAAGAACTCACTCCAAGTAGGAGAAATAAAGACAATAAGCAGCTTCTAGCTAGTTACATTTCATATTTTATCATCACATAAGCATGGAAACATTTCAATGGCAACCACTCTTTAGGTCAAAAGTTGTGGTTAAAGGTTTGTGCTTTTCTAATTGTAATCCACAGTGTTTGTAAAGAAAAGAACTTTTATAAAAAGTGACAATGATAGAAAATACTCAGAATCTCAGAGAATTCCAGAAAGTATGTTTACAACTCTGTTTGGACTGCTTGAATCCTATTATTTAAAAAAAACAAACAAACAACTCTTTATCCCTTTATAGTTAGAAGGGAAATATTCATTCATAGTCATCAGATTGAAATTCAGACAAGAGGAACCATACAGCAAGTGTCTCATACACGAATTCCCTAGGTTCCCATCTCCTTCATTGTCTTCTCATTAGCTATACCAGTGCAAAAGTTCAGATGGCTCTCAGGGCTCCCACTGATCCTTCTTCAGCCTTCTCCCCTTATAAATGACTATTTAAGACCCAGTCTTGATCTTAAACTTGGCCCCACTTTTAGATGGTAAAAAAAATTAGGGGTTCCAGGATTGTGTATGGTCCTGTCATGCTTAGAAAATTGCAAGGTTGTCACAGCCCTTGTGTAGGAATGTCTTGGCTATAATTAATCATGGGAAAACTTCCCAGGGAGACTCTGGTTGGTTTCCTTTGTACAATGATGAAACAAAAAGTTTCACTTGTAGGAATGAATGAAATTGTTCCATCAAGAAACTTTGTTGAGGTCATAGCTGGGAAGTGAACAGTGTAGTCTTTCTAGTACAAGCTATGGATTTTCTTTGAGAAATTCTAAGTCCTCAGTCATTCTTTTTCTTCTCACTTTCTCTCTTCCTTCTTTGAGATCCTGCTAAAAGATCTGTTCTGAGAAGTTGACTCTTAAGGTATCTGCTCCTAAAGTAGGCATGTGTCTTGTCTCCTTGATTCCACACAAAATTAGGACCAGGAAAACTCCTTACTTATCATTAACTAATTGAATTCTCTTTCTGAGTGTTAGTGATAGGGCTTCATATATGCTTCTGAGAAGTGATCATTTCAAGAAAAAAATTAAAGTCAGTAGTTTATTACTTGGATGTTATATAAAGAACAAGAAAAAACTGGTTAAGAGATTGAAATATATAGAAAATAGATGATAGATGATAGGTAGATGATAGATAGATGATAGATAGATAGATAGATAGATAGATAGATAGATAGATAGATAGATAGATAGATAGATAGATGATAGATGAAAGAGACACAGATGGGGAAAATGTGGATAAAGGAAAACCTCAACTCTACTTTCAATATTTTTATTGGATATATTCTTTATTTACATTTCAGATGTTGTCACTGTTCCCAGTCCCCCCGCCCACGATAGCCCCTATACAATTCTCCCTACCTCTACTTCTTTTTTTTATTTATTTTATTTTATTTTTTTAATTTACATTCCAAATCACTTCCCCTTTCCCGTTTCCTCCCTCCCCGAAAGTCCCATAAGCCCCCTTCCCTCCCTCTTTTCTCCATTCAACCCCCTCTCTTTACTTTGTCCTGGCGTTCCCCTACATCCAGTCTTTCCAGGACCAGGGGTCTTCTCCTTCCATCTTTTTAGAAATCTATTGATATGCTGATTGTGTCTAGGGTATTCCGAGATTCTGGGTCAATATCCCCTTATCAGTGACTGCATACCATGTGTGTTCTTTTGTGATTGGGTTACCTCACTAAGGATGATATTTTCAAGTTCTGACCATTTGCCTAGGAATTTCGTGAATTCATTGTTTTTAATTGCAGAGTAGTATTCCATTGTGTAAATATACCACATCTTCTGAATCCATTCCTCCGTTGAGGGACATCTGGGTTCTTTCCAGCTTCTGGCTATTATAAATAAGGCTGCTATGAACATAGTGGAGCATGTGTCCTTATTGCATGCAGGTAAAGTCTCTGGGTATATGCCAAGGAGTGGTATAGCCGGATCCTCCGGGAGTGTCATGCCCAGTTTTTTGAGGAACCGCCAGACTGCTTTCCAGAGTGGTTGTACCAGCCTGCAATTCCACCAGCAGTGGAGGAGTGTTCCTCTTTCTCCAAATCCTCGCCAACAACTGCTGTCTCCTGTGTTTTTGATCTTAGCCATCCTGACCGGTGTGAGATGGAATCTCAGGGTTGTTTTGATTTGCATTTCCCTAATGACTAAGGATGATGAACATCTCTTTAGGTGCTTCTCAGCCATTAGATATTCTTCAGGTGAGAACTCTTTGTGTAGCTCTGTACCCCATTTTTTAATAGGGTTACTTGCCTCTCTGGAGTTTAACTTCTTGAGTTCTTTGTATATCTTGGATATTAGCCCTCTGTCGGATGTAAGGTTGGTAAAGATCATTTCCCAGTTAGTTGGTTGCCGCTTTGTCTTTTTGACAGTGTCTTTTGCCTTGCAAAAACTTTGTAATTTAATGAGGTCCCATTTGTCTATTCTTGATCTTAGAGCATAAGCTATTGGAGTTCTGTTCAGGAAATTCTCCCCTGTGCCCATATGTTCAAGGTTCTTCCCTAGTTTCCCTTCTATTAGTTTCAGTGTGTCTGGTTTTATGTGGAGATCTTTGATCCACTTAGAATTGAGCTTAGTGCAAGGAGATAAGGATGGGTCAATTTGCATTCTTCTGCATGTTGACCTCCAGCTGAGCCAGCACCATTTGTTGAAAAGGCTATCTTTTTTCCACTGGATGGTTTTAGCTCCTTTGTCAAAGATCAAGTGACCATAGGAGTGTGGATTCATTTCTGGGTCTTCAATTCTGTTCCATTGATCTACATGTCTGTTACTGTACCAATACCATGCAGTTTTTAACACTATTGCTCTGTAGTACAGCTTGAGGTCCGGGATACTGATTCCCCCAGAGGTTCTTTTACTCTTGAGAATAGTTTTAGCTATTCTGGGTTTTCTGTTATTCCAGATGAATTTTTGAATTGCTCTTTCTAACTCTATGAAGAATTGAGTTGGGATTTTGATGGGGATTGCATTGAATCTGTGTATTACTTTTGGTAAGATGCTCATTTTTACTATATTAATCCTGCCAATCCATGAGCATGGCAGATTTTTCCATCTTCTGAGGTCTTCTTCAATTCCTTTCTTCAGAGACTTGATGTTCTTGTCATACAGATCTTTCACTTGTTTGGTTAGAGTCACACCAAGATGCTTAATATGGTTTGTGGCTATCGTAAAGGGTATTATTTCTCTTACTTCTTTCTCAGCCTGCTTATCCTTTGAGTATAGGAAGGCTTCTGACTTGCTTGAGTTGATTTTATATCCGGCCACTTTGCTGAAGTCGTTTATCAGCTGTAGGAATTCTCTGGTGGAGTTCTTTGGGTCGCTTATGTATACTATCATGTCGTCTGCAAATAGTGATAGTTTGACTTCTTCCTTTCCAATTTGTATCCCTTTGACCTCTTTTTGTTGTCTAATTGCTCTAGCTAGAACTTCAAGTACTATATTGAAAAGATATGGAGAGAGAGGGCAGCCTTGTCTAGTCCCTGATTTTAGTGGGATTGCTTCAAGTTTCTCTCCATTTAGATTGATGCTGGCTACTGGTTTGCTGTAAATTGCTTTTACTATGTTTAGATATGGGCCTCGAATTCCTGATCTTTCCAAGACCTTTAGCATGAAAGGATGCTGAATTTTGTCAAATGCTTTCTCAGCATCTAATGAGATGACCATGTGGTTTTTTTCTTTGAGATTGTTTATGTAGTGGATTACATTGATGGATTTCCTTATATTGAACCATCCCTGCATCCCTGGGATGAAGCCTATGCGATCCTGGTGAATGATCGTTTTGATGTGTTCTTGGATTCGGTTGGCAAGAATTTTATTGAGTATTTTTGCATCGATATTCATAAGAGAGATTGGCCTGTGATTCTCTTTCTTCGTCGGATCTTTGTGTGCTTTTTGTATTAGTGTAATTGTGGCTTCATAGAACGAGTTGGGTAGTGTTCCTTCTGTTTCTATTTTGTGGAACAGTTTGAAGAGTATTGGTGTTAAGTCTTCTTTGAAGGTCTGATAGAATTCTGCACTAAAACCATCTGGACCTGTGCTTTTTTTGGTTGGAAGACTTCCAATGACGACTTCTATTTCTTCAGGGGTTATAGGACGGTTTAGATGGTCTATTTGATCCTGATTTAATTTTGGTACTTGGTATCTGTCAAGGAAATTGTCCATTTCCTCAAGATTTTCTAGTTGTGTTGAATACAGGTTTTTGTAGTAGGATCTGATGATTTTTTGAATTTCCTCAGTTTCTGTTGTTATCTCTCCCTTTTCGTTTCTGATTTTATTAATTTGGATACTATCTCTGTGCCCTCTGGTTAGTCTGGCTAAGGGCTTATCTATCTTGTTAATTTTCTCAAAGAACCAACTCCTCGTTTTGTTGATTCTTTGTACGGTTTTATTTGTTTCTACTTGATTGATTTCAGCCCTGAGTTTGATGATTTCCTGCCTTCTACTCCTCTTTGGTGTATTTGCTTCTTTTTGTTCCAGGGCTTTCAGGTGTGCCATTAAGCTGTTAGTGTATGCTGTCTCCCATTTCTTTTTGGCGGCACTCAGGGCTATGAATTTTCCTCTTAGCACTGCTTTCATTGTGTCCCATAAATTAGGGTATGTTGTGCCTTCATTTTCATTAACTTTCAAAAAGTCTTTGATTTCTTTCTTTATTTCCACCTTGACCAAGTTATCATTGAGTAGAGCATTGTTCAGCCTCCATGTGTATGTGGGTTTTCTTTTGTTTTTGTTACCATTGAAGACCACCCTTATTCCATAGTGATCTGATAGGAGGCATGGGATTATTTCTATCTTCTTGTATCTGTTGAGGTCTGATTTGTGACCAATTATATGGTCAATTTTGGAGAAGGTACCATGAGGAGCTGAGAAGAAGGTGTATTCTTTAGTTCTAGGATGAAATGTTCTATATATATCAGTTAGTTCTATTTGGTCCAAGGCTTCAATTAGATTCACTGTGTCCCTGTTTAGTTTCTGCTTTCCTGAACGATCCATTTCAGAGAGCGGGGTGTTGAAGTCACCCACTATTATTGTGTGCAGTGCGATGTGTGCTTTGAGTTTTAGTAAAGTTTCTTTTACGAATGAGGGTGCCCTTGCATTTGGAGCATAGATATTCAGAATTGAGAGTTCTTGATGGTGGATTTTTCCCTTGATCAGTATGTAGTGTCCTTCTGTGTCTTTTTTGATGACTTTAGGTTGAAAATCAATTTTATCCGATATTAGGATGGCTACTCCACCTTGTTTCTTGGGGCCATTTGCTTGTAAAATTGTTTTCCAGCCTTTTACTCTGAGGTAGTGTTTGTCTTTGACACTGAGGTGTGTTTCCTGCATGCAGCAAAATGCTGGGTCCTGTTTACGTATCCAGTCTGCTAGTCTATGTCTTTTAATTGGGGAATTGAGACCATTGATATTAAGAGAGATTAAGGCATAGTGATTATTGCCATCTGCCATTCTTGACGCTATCTTTATGTTTGAGTGGTTATCTACTTTTGGGTTTGATTCAAGAAGGTTATTATCTCATTTTTTCCAGGGTGTTGTTTCTCTCCCTGTATTGGAGGTTTCCACCTATTATCCGTTGCAGGGCTGGATTTGTGGAAAGATATTGTGAAAATTTGGTTTTATCATGGAATATCTTGGTCTCTCCATCTATGGTGATTGAGAGTTTTGCTGGGTATAGTAGTCTAGGCTGGCATTTGTGCTGTCTTAGTGTCTGCATGAGATCTGCCCAGGATCTTCTGGCTTTCATAGTCTGTGGTGAGAAGTCTGATGTGATTCGGATAGGTCTTCCTTTGTATGTTACTTGGCCCTTTTCTCTTACTGCTTTTAGTATTCTTTCTTTGTTTAGAACATTCGGTGTTTTGATTATTATGTGACGGGAGGTATTTCTGTTCTGGTTCAGTCTGTTTGGAGTTCTGTAGGCTTCTTGTACGTTCATCGGCATCTCTCTCTTTAAGTTAGGGAAGTTTTCCTCCATAATTTTGTTGAAGATGTTTACTGGCCCTTTAAGTTGCAAATCTTCACTCTCATCTATACCTATAATCCTTAGGTTTGGTCTTCTCATTGTGTCCTGGATTTCCTGGATGTTTTGGGTTACGCGTTTTTTGCATTTTGCATTTTCTTTGACTGTTGAGTCGATGCTTTCTATGGAATCTTCAGCACCTGAGATTCTTTCTTCCATGTCTTGTATTCTACTGTTGATGTTTGCATCTATGACTCCTGATTTCTTCCCAAGGTTTTCTATCTCCAAAGTTGTCTCCCTTTGTGATTTCTTAGTTGTTTCTACTTCCTTTTTTAGTTCCTGGATGGATTTGCTGAGATCCTTCACTTGTTTGTTTGTATTTTCCTGTATTTCTTTAAGGTATTTTTGCATTACCTCTTTCAGGATTTCTTCCTGATGACCCACGTTCTCCTGCACTTCTCTGAGCGATTTTTGTGTTTCCTCCTCATGGGATTCCATCCGTTGATCCATCGTCTCCTGCATTTCTTTAAGCAGTTCTCGTGTTTCCTTTGTAAGGGCATCTAACCATCGATTCATTTCTTTAAGCAATTTTTGTGTTGCCTCCTTATGGGCATCCATCTGTTGACCGATATTCTTCTGCATTTCTTTATGCAAATTTTGTGATTCCTTTGTGAGTGCATCTACCCGTTGACTCATCTCGTTAAGCGATTTTTGTGTTGTCTCCTTGTGCGCCTCCATCTTTTGATCCATGTTCTCCCGCATTTCTCTAAGCGATTTTTGTGTTTCCTTTGTAAGGGCTTCTAACTGTTGATTCATGGTCTCCTGTAACTCTTTATGAGATTTATTTGTGTCCTTCTTGTGATCCTCTAATAGCATCATGAGAAGTGATTTTAAATCCAGATCTTGTCTTTCGGGTGTGGTGGGGTATCCAGGACTTGCTGCTGTTGGAGAGTTGGGTTCGGATGGTCCCACATTACTTTGATTACTGTTAGTAACATTCCTACGTTTGCCTTTTGCCATCTGGATACCTCTGGTGTTAGTTGGTCCTGCTGCCACTGGCTGTTGGTTGGACCTCCTGTGAGCCTGCAAAGCTATTTCTGCCCCCCCTGGATTACCAGGATTCCCCTGGCACCGATTTCTGGGGCCTGCCTGCTCCTGAGTGACTTTGGAGCCCTAATGTGCCTTGCCCCAAGTGATCTTATATTGGGGAGGCCTTGCATATCTAAAGGCTCAGCCTAGTGGATTCCTGGAGCAGAGGTCGCCAAAGGGAGGCTGGCAGGCTCCTGCCCTGTGCAGGGGTGTGTGATCTCTCCTGGGGGGGAGGGGGCGTCCCTCTGCCAGGCAGAAGTCTCTCCCTGACTCTCCAGTGCAGTCCGCGGGAACAGAGGTCGCGGAAGGAAAGCTGGCAGGCTCCCTCCCAGCGCGGGGTCCCTCCACCAGGAGCTGGCGCGCTGGTTACTGCAGATCAGCCCAG
This sequence comes from Tokudaia tokunoshimensis, assembly GCA_036184795.1. NCBI lineage: Eukaryota > Metazoa > Chordata > Mammalia > Rodentia > Muridae > Tokudaia > Tokudaia tokunoshimensis. The sequence continues at coordinate 108,267,541 of BTHU01000011.1, read as the reverse complement.
CACCTGGGAGCAGGTTACACACAAGCTGCCTGAGACCGAAGCGATATTATGCCTGTCTGTCTCTGAGCCTGGTGGTCCCAACTACCTGGTCACTGGAGCAAAGATGGCGGAGGGCACTCTCCGTGGTGCTGCTCTCCCTGTAGAAGCGCTCCAACACTAGAGATCTTAATGAGATATTCCAAAATATCTACCCAGAATTCAATGAATTTTGAGGCTGAGAATTGGGACAACAGACAGAGGACAACAAAACCTAAATGGAACCAACCTGGCATCCCATTTGATTGTTTGCTCAATCCCAGATGATAGTGTCGCCCCCTCTCCCCTACCCCTACCTCTATGAGGGTGTTCCTCCACCCACACCACTCCCACCTCCCCACCCTCAATTCCCCTACTATCGAGCCTTCATAGGACCGAAGACCTCTCCTCCCATTGATGCCTGACAAGACTGTCCTCTGCTACACAAGCAGCTAGAGTCATGTGTACCTCTTGGTTGATGGCTTAGTCCTTGGGAGCTCTGGGAGCTCTGGTTGGTTGATATTGTTGTTCTTCCTATTGGGTTACAAACTCCTTCAGCTCCTATAGTCCTTTCTCTAACTCCTCCATTGGGGACCCTGCGCTCAGTCCAATGGATGGTTGTGAGCATTTGCCTCTATATTTGTAAGGTTCTGGCAGTGCCTCTCAGGAGACAGACATATCAGGCTCCTTTCAGCAAGCATTTCTTGACATTCACAATAGTGTTAGGGTTTGGTGATTGAATATTGGAAGAATCCCCAGGTGGTACAGTCTCTGAATGGCCTTTCATTCAGTCTCTGCTCTATACTTTATCTACATATTTGCTCCTGTGAATATTTTGTTTCCCTTCTCAGAAGAACCAAATCACCCACATTTTGCTCATCATTCTTCTTGAGCTCCATGTGGTCTGTGAGTTGTATCTTGAGTATTCAGAGCTTTTGGGCTAATATCCACTTATCAGTGAGTGCATACCATGTGTGTTATTTTTGTGATTTGGTTAACCTCACTCAGGATGATATTTTCTAGTTCCAACCATTTGCCTAAGAATTTCATGAATTCATTGTTCTTAATAGCTGAATGGGACTTCATTGTGTAAATATACCACATTTTCTGTATCCATTCCTCTGTTGAAGGATATCTGGGTTCTTTCCAGCTTCTAGCTATTATACATAAGGCTGTTATGAACAAAGTGGAGCATGTGTCCCTATTACATGTTGGAGCATGTTCTGGGTATATGCCTAGGAGTGGTATGACTGGGTCCTCCATAGATGTGTGTCTTCATTTCTGGTTCTTCAGTTCTATTGCAATGATCTTTCTGCCTGTCTTTGAACCACATAACCATACAGTTTTTATCACTATTGTTCTGTAATACAGCTTGAGGTCAGGGATGGTGATTTCCTCAGAAGTTTTTTTATTGTTGAGGATAGTTCTTTCTATCCTGGGATTTTTATTCCAAATGAATTTGTAAATTGCTCTATCTTTTCTTTTTTTTAATTTATTTTATTTTTTTTTAATTTACATTCCAAATCATTTCCCCTTTCCTGTTTCCTCCCTCCCCGAAAGTCCCATAAGCCCCCTTCCCTCCCTCTTTTCTCCATTCAACCCCCTCTCGTTTCTCTGTCCTGGCATTCCCCTACATCCAATCTTTCCAGGACCAGGGGTCTCTCCTTCCATCTTCTTAGAAATCTATTGATATGTGAATTGTGTCTAGGGTATTCCGAGATTCTGGGTTAATATCCCCTTATCAGTGACTGCATACCATGTGTGTTCTTTTGTGATTGGGTTACCTCACTAAGGATGATATTTTCAAGATCTGACCATTTGCCTAGGAATTTCGTGAATTCATTGTTTTTAATTGCAGAGTAGTATTCCATTGTGTATATATACCACATCTTCTGAATCCATTCCTCCGTTGAGGGACATCTGGGTTCTTTCCAGCTTCTGGCTATTATAAATAAGGCTGCTATGAACATAGTGGAGCATGTGTCCTTATTGCATGCAGGTAAAGCCTCTATGTATATATATGCCCAGGAGTGGTATAACCAGATCCTCCGGGAGTGTCATGCCCAGTTTTCTGAGGAACCGCCAGACTGCTTTCCAGAGTGGTTGTACCAGCTTGCAATTCCACCAGCAGTGGAGGAGTGTTCCTCTTTCTCCACATCCTCGCCAACAATTGCTGTCTCCTGTGTTTTTGATCTTAGCCATCCTGACTGGTGTGAGATGGAATCTCAGGGTTGTTTTGATTTGCATTTCCCTAATGACTAAGGATGATGAACATCTTTTTAGGTGCTTCTCAGCCATTAGATATTCTTCAGGTGAGAACTCTTTGTTTAGCTCTGTACCCCATTTTTAATAGGGTTACTTGCCTCTCTGGAGTTTAACTTCTTGAGTTCTTTGTATATCTTGGATATTAGCCCTCTGTCGGATGTAAGGTTGGTAAAGATCATTTCCCAGTTAGTTGGTTGCCGCTTTGTCTTTTTGACAGTGTCTTTTGCCTTGCAAAAACTTTGTAATTTAATGAGGTCCCATTTGTCTATTCTTGATCTTAGAGCATAAGCTATTGGAGTTCTGTTCAGGAAATTCTCCCCTGTGCCCATATGTTCAAGGTTCTTCCCTAGTTTTTCTTCTATTAGTTTCAGTGTGTCTGGTATTATGTGGAGATCTTTGATCCACTTAGAATTGAGCTTAGTGCAAGGAGATAATTGTTACACTTTATTTTTCTTTTTTCTTTCTTGTTTTTTTTGAATACAATCTTCATTTACATTTGAAATGCTAAAACCTTTCCCGGTTTCCCCCCTCCCCGGAAACTCCTAACCCTCCTCCCACCCCATGCCTCTAAGTATATGCCCCTCCACCAGACCCACTCCCACCTCCTGCCGCTCGATTTTCCTTTGTTGGGGCATCTATTGAGCCTTCACCTGACCAAGGAACACTCCTCCTACTGATGCCCAACAAGGCATTCCTCTGCAACATTTTTGGCTGGAACCGTGTGTACCCCTTGATTGATGGTTTAGATCCTCGGAGTCCTGGGGCGTGTGAGTGGCCAACATCGTTGTTCTTCCCATGGGGGTGTAAACCCCTTCAGCTCCTCTGGACCACCCTTCAACTCCTCCATTGGGACCCCATGCCCAGTCCAATGGTTGGCTGCTAGCATCTGCCTCTGTATGTGTAAGGCTCTGACAGGGCACCTCCAGAGACAGTCATGACATGCTCCTTTTGGTATGCGCTTCTTGTCGTCCATAATAGTGTCGGGGTTTGGTGACTGTTTATAGGATGAATCCCCAGGTAGGGCAGTCTCTGCGTGACCTTTCCTTCAGTCTCTGTTCCACCCTTTGTCTCCTTTATTGCTCCTCTGAGTATTTTGCTCCCTTTCTCAGAGGAATCGAAGCAACCCAGTTCAGTCCTCCTTCTTCTTGAGTTTCCTGTGGTCTGTGAATTGTAGCTTGTTTATTTTGAGCTTTTGGGCTAACATCCACTTATCAGTGAGTGCATATCATGTGTGTTCTTTTGTGATTGGGTTACCTCGCTCAGGATGACACTTTCTAGTTCCATCCATTTGCCTGGGAATTTCATGAATTCATTGTTCTTAATAGCTGAAATGTACTCCATTGTGTATATATACCACAATTTCTGTATCCATTCCTCGGTTGAAGGACATCTGGGTTCTTTCCAGCTTCTGGTTATTATAAATAAGGCTGCTATGAACATAGTGGAGCATGTGTCCTTATTGCATGTTGGAGCATCTTCTGGGTATATGCCCAGGGGTGGTATAGCTGGGTCCTCAGGTAGTACTGTGTCTAGTTTTCTGAGGAACCACCAAACTGATTTCAAGAGTGGTTTTACCAGCTTGCAACCCCACGAACAACGGAGATATGTTCCTCTTTCCCCACATCCTCTCCAGCATCTGATGTCCCCTGAGTTTTTCATCTTAGCCATTCTGATAGGTGTGAGGTGGAATCTCAGTGTTGTTTTGATTTGCACTTCCCTGATAACTAAGGAAGCTGAACATTTCTTTAGGTGCTTCAGAGCCATTTGAGTTTCCTCAGTTGAGAATTCCCTGTTTAGCTCTGGACCCCATTTTTTAATAGGGTTATTTGACTCTCTGGAGTCTAACTTCTTGAGTATTTTGTATACATTGGATATTAACCATATATTGTATGTAGGACTAGTAAAGATCTTTTCCCAATTTGTTGGTTGCCATCTTGTCCTATTGACAGTGTCCTTTGCCTTACAGAAACTTTTTATAATTTTATGAGGTCCCATTTGCTGATTCTTGTTCTTAGAGCATAAGCTATTGGTGTTCTATTCAGGAAAATTTCCCCTATGCTCATGTGTTCAAGATTCTTCCCCACAATCTCCTCTATAAGCTTCAGTGTCTGGTTTTATGTGGAGGTCCTTGATCCACTTGGACTTGAGCTTCGTACAAGGAAATAAGACTGGGTCTATTTGCTTTCTTCTGCATGCTGACCTCTAGTTGATCCAGCACCATTTGTAAAAAAAATGCTATCTTTTTTTTCCACTGGATGTTTTTAGCTCCTTTGTCAAATATCAAGTGATCAAAGGTGTGTGGGTTCTTTTCTGTGTCTTCCATTCTATTCCATTGATCTTCCTGACTGTCTCTGTACCAGTACCAAACAGTTTTTATCACTAATGCTCTGTAGTAGAACTTGAGGTCAGGGATGATGACTTTCAGGAGATCTTTAGTTGTAGAGAATAGTTTTAGCTATCCTGGGTTTTTTTGTTATTCCAGATGAATTTGAGAATTGCTCTTTCTAGATCTATGAAGAATTGATTTGGGATTTTGTTGGGGATTGCATTGAATCTGTAGATTGCTTTCGGCAAAATGTCCATTTTTTTTTATTTTATTTTTTTAATTTACATTCCAAATCATTTCCCCTTTCCCGTTTCCATTTTTACTATATTAATCCTACCAATCCATGAGCATAGGATATCTTTCCATCTTCTGAGATCTTCTTTGATTTCTTTCTTCAGAGGCTTGAAGTTTTTGTCATACAAATCTTTCACTTGCTTCCTTAGAGTCACACCAAGGTATGTAATATTGTTTATGACTTTTGTGAAGGGTGACATTTCCCTAATATCTTTCTCAGCTTGTTTATTCTTTGAGTAGAGGAAGGCTATAGATTTGTTTGAGTTAATTTTATATCCACCCACTTTGCTGAAGTTGTTTATCAACTTTAGGAGTTCACTGGTGGATGTTTTGGGGTCATTTAAGTATATGATCATATCATCTGCAAATAGTGATATTTTGACTTCTTCCTTTCCAATTTGTATCCCTTTGACCTCCTTTTGTTGTCTGATTGTTCTGGCTAGGACTTCAAATACTATATTGAAAAGATAGGAAGCGAGTGGGCAGCCTTGTCTGGTCCCTGATTTTAGTGGAATTGCTTCAAGTTTCTCTTCATTTAATTTGATTTTAGCTACCAGTTTGCAGTATATTGCTTTTACTAAGTTTAGATGTGGAACTTGGATTCCAGATCTCTTTAAGACTTTTATCATGAAGAGATTCTGGATTTTGTCAAAAACCTTTTCAGCATCTAATGAAATGATCATGTGGTCTTTTTCCTAGAGTTTGTTTATGTAGTGGATTACATTGATGGATTTCTGTATATTGAACCATCCTTGCATCCCTGGGATGAAACCTACCTGATCATGGTTTTGATGCATTCTTGGATTCAGTTGGCCAGAATTTTGTTGAGTATTTTTGCATCAATATTCATGAGGGAGATTGTTCTGAAGTTCTCCTTCCTTCTTTGGTCTTTGTTTAGTTTAGGTATAAGCATTATTGTGGCTTCATAGAATGAGTTGGATAGTGTTCCTTGAGTTTCTATTTCATGGAATAGTTTGAAGAGTATTGGTATTAGCTCTTCTTTGAAGATCTGATAGAATTCCCTGCTAAACCCTTATGGTCCTGGACTTTTTTGTTGATGGGAGACTATTAACAATTGCTTCTATTTCCTCAGGACTTATGGGACTATTTAAATGGTTTATCTGATCCTGTTTTAACGTTGGCACCTGGTATGTATCTAGAAAGCTGTCCATTTTGTCCAGATTTTCAAACTTAGTTGAGTAAAAGCTCTTGTAGGATCTGATTATTTTGTTAATTTCTACAGTTTCTGTTGTTATGTCTCCCTTTTCATTTCTGATTTTATTAATTTGAATAGTGCCCCTGTGCCCTCTGGTTAGTCTGGCAAAGGGTTTATCTATCTTGCTGATTTTCTCAAAGAACTAGCTCCTGGTTTTGTTGATTCTTTGCATAGTTCTTTTTGTTTCTATTTTGTTGATTTCAGCCCTGAGTTTGATTATTTCCTGCCATCTACTCCTGTTGAGTGTATTTGCTTCTTTTTGTTCTAGAGCTTTCAGGTGCACTGTCAAGCTGTTAGTGTAAGCTCTCTCCATTTTCTTTTTGGAGGCATTCAGAGCTATGAACTTTCCTCTTAGCACTGCTTTCATTGTGCCCCATAAGTTTTGATATGATGTGTTTTCATTTTCATTAAATTCTAAAAAGTTTTTAATTTCTTTCCTTATTTCTTACTTGACCAAGCTATCATTGAAAAGAGCATTGTTCAAAGTCCACGTTCATGTGTGTTTTCCATTGTTTTTGTTTGAACTGAAGAGCAGCCTTCGGCCGTGGTGATCTGATAAGGTTCATGGAAAAATTTCAATATTTCTGTATCTGTTGAGGCCTGTTCTGTGACCAATTATATGGTCAATTTTTGAGAAGGTGCCATGAGGTGCCGAGCAGAAGGAATATTCTTTTGCTTTAGGATGGAATATTCTATAAATATCTGTTAGTTCCATTTGGTCCATAACTTCAGTTAGTTTCATTGTGTCTCTGTTTAGTTTCTGTTTTCATGACTTGTCCATTGTTGAGAGTGGGGTGTTGAAGTCTCCCACTATTATTGTGTGGGGTGCAATGTGTGTTTTGAGCTTTAGTAAAGTTTCTTTTATGAATGTGGGTGCCCTTGCATTCAGAGCATAGATGTTCAGAATTGAAAGCTCATCTTGGTAGACTTTTATTTTGACCAATATGAAATATCCTTATCTTTTTTTGACAACTTTTGGTTGAAAGTCAATTTTATCCGATATAAGAATGACCACTCTAGCTTTTTTCTTGGGATCAGTTGCTTGGAAAATTGTTTTCCAACCTTCAACTCTGAAGTAGTGCCTGCCTTTGTCACTGAGATGGGTTTCTTGTAGGCAGCAAAATGTTGGGCACTATTTGTGTATCCAGTCTGTTAGTCTTTGTCTTTTTATTGGTGAATTGAGATGTTAAGAGATATTAAGGAAAATAGATTGCTGCTTACTGTTATCTTCTTTGTTAAAGGTGAAATTCTGTTTGTGTAGCTATCTTCTTTTGGGTTTGTTGAAAGAAGATTACTTTATTCCTTTTTCTATGGTGTACTTTCCCTCCTTGTGTTGGTATTTTCTACCCATTATCCCTTGTAGAGCTGGATTTGTGGAAAGATATTGTGTAAATTTGGTTTTGTCATGGAATGTCTTGTTTTCTCTGTCTATGGTAATTGAGAGTTTTGCTGGGTATAGTAGTCTGGGCTGACATTTATGTTCTCTTAGGGTCTGTATGACATCTGCCCAGGATCTTCTAGCTTTCATAGTTTCTGGTGAGAAGTCTGGTGTAATTCTGATAGGTCTGTTTTTATATTTTACCTGACCTTTTTCCTTTACTGCTTTTAATATTCTTTCTTTATTTAGTGTATTTGGTGTTTTGATTATTATGTAACGGGAGGAGTTTCTGCTCTGTTCCAGTCTGTTTGGAGTTCTGTAGGCTTCTTGTATGCTCATGGGCATCTCTTTCCTTAGGTTAGGGAAGTTTTCTTCTATAATTTTGTTGAAGATATTTACTGGCCCTTTAAAAAATAAATCCTCACTCTCTTCTAAACCTATCCTTAGGTTCGGTCTTCCCATTGTGTCCTGGATTTCCTGAATGTTTTGGTTACAAGCTTTTTGATGTTTTATTTTCAATATTTTCTATGGTATTTTCGGCATCTGAGATTCTCTCTTCAATCTCTTGTATTTGGTTGTTGATGCTTGCATCTATGACTCCAGAATTCTTTCCAATGTTTTATATCTCCAGAGATGTCTCAGTATGCAATTTCTTTATTGTTTCTACTTCCATTTTTAGATCCTAGATAGTTTTGTTCAGTTCCTTCACTTGTTTGTTTGTGTTTTCCTGAAATTCTTTAAGGGATTTTTGTGTTTCCACTTTAAGGGCTTCCACCTGTTGACCCATGTTCTGTGTTTCTTTAAGGGATTTTTGTGTTTCCACTTTAAGGGCTTCCACCTGTTGACCCATGTTCTGTGTTTCTTTAAGGGATTTTTGTGTTTCCACTTTAAGGGCTTCCACCTGTTGACCCATGTTTTGTGTTTCTTTAAGGGATTTTTGTGTTTCCTCTTTAAGGGCTTTTACCTGTTGACCCATGTTCTCCTGTATTTCTTTAAGGAGTTATTTATGTCCTTCTTGAAGTCCTCCATCAGCATCATGAGATCTGATTTTAAATCCAGCTCTTACTTTTCCGATGTGATGGAGTATCCTGGATTTGCTGTTGTGGGAGAACTTGATTCTGATGGTGCCATGTTGCCTTGGTTTTTGTTGTTTATGATCTCACGTTTACCTTTGACAATCTAGTTATCTCTGGTGTTAGCTGGTCTTGCTGTCTCTGACTGTGGCTTCTCTGTCCTGCAGTCCAGTGTATCTGTGTTCCTGGGATTCCCTTTCTCTCAATTGCCCTGCATACGGCTAGTTCTCAGGAAGTATCAGGAGACAGATTCTTCCTTGTTGCAGACCTGGCATGGTTTGAATGCCCTGTGTGCGGCTGGTTCTTGAATGCTTTGTGTACTGTTGGTTCTGTAGAAAGTATCAGGAAATGGGTTCTCCCCTGTGTCAGAACTGGCAGGAGTCTACCACATCAGAATGAAAGCACAAATTGCTCTTTCTAACTCTGTGAAGAATTAAGTAGTAATTTTGATGGGGATTGCTTTGAATCTGTAGATTGCTTTTGGCAATATGACCATTTTTACTATATTAATCCTGTCAATCTATGAGCATGGGAGATCTTTCCTTATTCTTTGGTCTTCTTCTATTTCTTTCTTGAAAGTGTTGAAGTTCTTGTCATACAGATCTTTCACTTGTTTGGTTAGAGTCACACAAGATACTTTATAGTGTTTGTGGCTATTGTGAAGGGTGTCATTTCCATAATTCCTTTCTTAGCCTGTTTATTCTTTGAGTAGAGGAAGGCTACTGATTTGTTTGAGTTAATTTTATATCCAGCTACGTTTCTGAAGTTGTTTATCAGATGTAGGAGTTCACTGGTGGAATTTTTGGAGTCACTTAAGTTTACAATAATATTGTCTACAAATATTGATATTTTGACTTCTATCAGACCTTCAAAGAAGACCTAATACCAATACTCTTCAAAGTATTCCACAAAATAGAAACAAAACGAACACTACCCAATTTGTTCTATGAAACCACAATTACATTTATAACTAAACCTAACAAAGACCAAATTATAAATGCCCACATTTATATCTAATGGGTTACCTGGAAGGGAAGCTGGGGATATATGGGAAGGCAGTGAGAAGAGAATGAGACTGAGACAACAGTTGAGGATCAAGGTCCCAAGGTTTAATGAAGGACTCAGTATTTAAAGTTTAAGGCAAGACCATCCTTATCTCCTTGCACTAAGCTCAATTCTAAGTGGATCAAAGATCTCCACATAAAACCAGACACACTGAAACTAATAGAAGGGAAACTAGGGAAGAACCTTGAACATATGGGCACAGGGGAGAATTTCCTGAACAGAACTCCAATAGCTTATACTCTAAGATCAAGAATAGACAAATGGGACCTCATTAAATTACAAAGTTTTTGCAAGGCAAAAGACACCGTCAAAAAGACAAAGCGGCAACCAACTAACTGGGAAATGATCTTTACCAACCTTACATCCGACAGAGGGCTAATATCCAAGATATACAAAGAACTCAAGAAGTTAAACTCCAGAGAGGCAAGTAACCCTATTAAAAAATGGGGTACAGAGTTACACAAAGAGTTCTCACCTGAAGAATATCTAATGGCTGAGAAGCACCTAAAGAGATGTTCATCATCCTTAGTCATTAGGGAAATGCAAATCAAAACAACCCTGAGATTCCATCTCACACCAGTCAGGATGGCTAAGATCAAAAACACAGGAGACAGCAGTTGTTGGCGAGGATGTGGAGAAAGAGGAACACTCCTCCACTGCTGGTGGAATTGCAGGCTGGTACAACCACTCTGGAAAGCAGTCTGGCGGCTCCTCAGAAAACTGGGCATGACACTTCCGGAGGATCCGGCTATACCACTCCTGGGCATATACCCAGAGACTTTACCTGCATGCAATAAGGACACATGCTCCACTATATTCATAGCAGCCTTATTTATAATAGCCAGAAGCTGGAAAGAACCCAGATGTCCCTCAACGGAGGAATGGATTCAGAAGATGTGGTATATTTACACAATGGAATACTACTCTGCAATTAAAAACAATGAATTCACGAAATTCCTAGGCAAATGGTCAGAACTTGAAAATATCATCCTTAGTGAGGTAACCCAATCACAAAAGATCACACATGGTATGAAGTCACTGATAAGGGGATATTGACCCAGAATCTCAGAATACCCTAGACACAATCAGCATATCAATAGATTTCTAAAAAGATGGAAGGAGAGACCCCTGGTCCTGGAAAGACTGGATGTAGGGGAACGCCAGGACAGAGTAATGAGAGGGGGTTGAACGGAGAAAAGAGGGAGGGAAGGGGGCTTATGGGACTTTCGGGGAGGGAGGAAACGGGAAAGGGGAAGTGATTTGGAATGTAAATTAAAAAAATAAAATAAAATAAAATTAAAAAAAAAAAAAAAAGGCAAGACCCTTCCGCTAAATTCCAGGGTGTGTTCAGGAGAACTGGTCTGACTGTTCACTGGGCGTTGGCTCCACTGCTCAGGCATCTGGGTGGGGTCACCTGCTTAATTCAGGAATTTGTAGCTCTAGAAGAAGGAGGGACTTAACCTTGGTCTGAGTGCTATACTCTAGGTGGAGTGGATTATGGCTAACACAGGAATTCCTGCTCAAAGACTGGGAAAGGAACTTCACCTTGGTCAATGTCAAGTTCCTGTCAGGTGGCATGGCACCCCAATAAGGCTTTCTACACCAAACAACGAAAGAGAACTTCAAAACAATTTCTCTTATGTACACTGATGCAAAGATACTCAATAAAATTCTTGCCAACCGAATCCAAGAACACATCAAAACAAAAATTCACCACAATCAAGTTTCCCAAGGATGCAGAAATGGTTCAATATATGGAAATCCATCAATGTAATCTGCTACATAAACAAACTCAAAGAAAAAAAATCCACATGATCATCTCATTAGATGCTGAACAAGTATTTGACAATATTCAGCATCCCTTCATATTAAAAGCCTGGGAAAGATCAGGAATTCAAGGCCCATACCTAAACATAGTAAAAGCAATATACAGCAAACCAGTAGCTAACATCAAACTAAATGGAGAGAAACTTGAAGCAATCCCACTAAAAAATCAGGGACTAGACAAGTCTGCCTTCTTTCTCCCTATCTATTCAATACAGTACTTGATGTTCTAGACAGAGCATTTAGACAACAAAAGGATGTCAAAGGGATAAAAATTGGAAAGGAAGAAGTCAAAATATGCTTTCAATTTCTGATTCCAATATTTTGTGGGATTTTCACTTTTTCCTTTCATTTCTTTATACATTCACTTATTCCATTTTTTTTTTTGCTTTGTTCATGTGTATGATCACAGTGGGCATTGTTTCTTGCAATGAAAAGATTCTAAGAGTAATCTGTTTCATAGACTCATCCATGAAAGTCAGCCACATTTTCAATATGGCACCTTTGAAGCAAAGCAGAACACACGTTCTTGGGACTAGATTTAAGAAGTAGGTCTACCTCTATTACATAGGCATCATTTCCCTTGATTTATCTGTCACCAGTGTTCGACATACACATGCTTTTGCTCTGTTTTAAAGCTTTCCATCAGACAAAAATAGATTCTGTAATTGATAGCACCCTCAGAGGAGTGTGGCTTTCCATCTGGGTTGGAGATCTGCAAAGTCTTAAAGGGGACCCTGACTGCTCAAATGACCCCAAGACTCCTTTTCACTCACCAGGCTCTCATCTTTCCTTCCCTGAAAGGCGTGAATTTGAACTTTTGTTTGGTCATCAAGATTGTCATATTCAGCTATTGGTGACTGACACAAAAACGGCTTTGTGGGATGGGAGGACAGCCCACAGGATTCTATTTGAGGAATGCCAAATGGCTTTTCAGGGCCCAGCTGGTTCCTTGGTCTCTTGCAAGGTGCCTGAAGTGTGCACAGCTAATTTTGTTGAGTTATAATATTATTGCTCACAATGAAATCTAGTATTAAAGCAGAAGACTCTCATGCCTGCTAATTATGTGGCTTTGGGAAAGGTGAAATCTCCTGTGCTTCCATTTCCTCATCTGTGAGGTGGTAGTAATAGTATCCACACCACCAGCTTCTTGTACGGTTATTATATACATGCACAAAACCCCATTTTTATATAAAGTTAAATATAAGCTAACAGAGACCATCAACAGTCTTACCCAACTGTAAGGCCTACACACCATAGAAGTGATAAGCCCAACAGATATCAGATACAAAAGTGACACTTACATCTTGGGGATAACAATTTACTGTCTAATTTGAGTTGCTCAGTAGAAAGGAATTTATGCCTGGTTCTCTAATCCAACTACCTGGCTGGTGAGGTTATGGATCCTAGAGGATAACATACTACTGCCATTTTCCAAACCAATATAATTTTAACTGCATTCTAAATACATATTTTATACCCACAGATAAGTATAGCTCTCACCTGTCATAAAGAAAGCATTTAAAAAAAAACAGATGGAGGCTGTTTAAAAAATCCATCACTGGTTAAAATACAGAGAGCATTAGACCATCGAGTGCCAACCCCAACTGAAACATGCAGTATAATCCCTACACCATGCAGGGGGCATTGCAGAGAAGGGGAAGAGAGATTTTAAGGGACAAAGGACAAAGATGTCTGCTATGAGATAGTCTTCTATGTGTGAAACGGAATCTGCAACACTTTGATAATAACACCAGTTGACATGCCAGTGTGGATGAGGGAAATCTTACAAGACCACACTTCTAGATAAAGTGCTATAGGCAATTAATGGCTGCTGAGATATGGAGAATCATTTTTCTCCAGGAATGAACCCCCAATAAGTTATGTAATCAGAAGTAATCAGCCCTAAGCACATATATGAGCAACTCTAAATGGACTTAGCACATAAATGTTTCTGTGTGTAACTATAATAACTAAAAGAGAAGTGATCAATATTTGAGAGGGAGAGGGATACAGAGGAAACTGTTGTGGGGAAGAAGGAGGAATAAGAACGATATAAATATAGTATTTATGCATGACATTCTAAAAAGTAAAAAAATAAAAAAATAAATAGTTTTTTTAACCCAAACTGTATTCCAGTTGAAACACCAAAATGTAGACACCAAATTAGAGAAAAAAAACCAAACCAGAAAACCATTCATTTGTGAAAATAAACTGGTTTAAAATAACCCTGTTTTCTATTTTCCTCTTCTACTTGATTCCAAACAAATAACTTAAAAGCAGGACGAATTTGAAAACTGAAACAAAGAAGTGGATTTTCTTTTGTTAACTAACTGAATTTGCATGTTCTGACTGAGTGCACCTACTTCCTGTTAAAGTCTTGGGAGAGTGGACAAGTTTGGGAATTTTGTTTATGTAGGCTAAAGTCTTGGGCTGAAATGGGAGGTTTGGGAAGGAACGAGCCAAGGACTGGGGTTGGTGGATTTGGCTCACTACCAGAAGAATCTGCAGCCCACTGGCCTCAGGGTGGTAAAGGTGTTATCTCTTTTGAAAGGATTTTCATGTTTTTCTTTTTTAATTAGATAATTTCTTTATTTACATCTCAAATGTTCTCACCTTTCCTGGTTTCCCCTCTGAAACCCTCTTATCCCACCCCTCCTCCCCTGCTCACCAACCCACCCATTCCAGCTTCCCTGTCCTGGCATTCCCTTCACTGGGGCATCAAGCCTTCACAAGAACAAGGGCCTCTCTTCCCAATGATGCCCAACAAGGCCATCCTCTACTACACATGAGCCATGGGTCCTTCCATGTGTACTCTTTGGTTGGTGGTTTAGTCCCTGGGAGCTCTGGGGATATTGGTTTGTTCATATTGTTGTTCCTCCTATAGGGCTGCAAACCCCTTCAGCTCCTTGGGTCCTTTCTCTAGCTCTTCTGTTGGAGACCCTGTGCTCAGTTCAGTGGTTGGCTATGAGCATCCACCTCTGTATTTGTCAGGTACTGGCAGAGCATCTCAGGAGACAGCTATATTAGGCTCCTGCCAACTAGCACTTGTTGGCCTCCACAATAGTATCTGGGTTTGATAACTGTATATGGGGTGGATCCCCAAGAGGGGCAGACTCTGGATAGCCTTTCCTTCAGTCTCTGTTCCATAATTTGTCTCTGTTTCTCCTCCCATGGGTATTTTGTTGCCCTTCTAAGAAGGACAGATGTATCCACATTTTCCATGTGTGTGATCCTGGCAGTGTTTGTCTAGGGAGAATATAGAACATGAGAAAGGGACTTGGGTGTTAGAATAACTTTAACATGAATGAAAGTATTCTTATCTACCTAGAAAAGGATTTATTTCACACATAAATGACATGTCTATTTGCTTAGTGTTCTTTTCTTACTCAAAATCCAGGGTGGTAGTTAGAGCAGCCTCCATGGAACTTTTTCCTATTGTCTTAGCCCAGGGAGCCAGTGAAATGGGAGGAGTCTGAACTGACAAAACTTGAACCTGGAACTGGAGTATATCTCCCCATCTTAGGTGATGCTGGCCAAGTCCTAATCATCCGCACCTGTAAGGGAGCAGAGAGACATGGTCCTACCAGGTGTTTTTCAAAAATGGTGAAAAACTGTAACATCTCCCCAAGGGACTTGCTGACTGCTAGCTTCTGGAAGGTATATATTGTGACTCTTACCCTGTAAGATCCTTTAAGAGTCAGCTGGCAGGAGAAGTGAGGTAAATATTGGGTGTTGGGCACTGTGGAGTGTAGCTGTGATTAGAACACAAGGTCTTCTCTTTCCTTCCCTGCACTAAGATCCTAACCCTGGATGGATCATTTGGATGAACCTAAGTCATCATGAGACTGGGAAATAAATGCGTAGTCCTCTGTAAAGACTGAAGAAAAGACATGCATAAGGGCACATGGTCAAGGAAGGCTTGTGTTCTACCTGGTGTCTAGTAATCTTTCTGAGGGAACTTGGATATTTGTCACCATCTATTGTGCTGACCCCTGAAGGCCCGCACTCCTCAGGCATGAATAAAAAAGCTATTATGACACTCTATCTTAGAGATTATCTTAGATATGATATGTATACTTGTGCATGTATATGAGTGTGTGTATATGTGTGTAGGTATGTGTGTATGTCTGTGTATATGTGTGTATGAGTGTGTATATGTGTGTATGTGTATGTGCATGTGTATATGTGTGTACATGTGTGTGCACATGTGTATATGTGATATGTGTTTGTGTATATGTGTGCATGTGTGTGTATGTGTGTGTGCACATGTGTGTGTATGTGTGCGTGTGCATGTGTGTACATAGCTATAGTCTCATGTATCACAGTTAAGACTTGTCTCAAACTCTTAATCCTTCTGTGCTCATGTGCTGGGATCAAAGGTATGCAATACCAAGTCTGGAAGGTTCTTAAAACTCATGTTTATTTAAGTATAATTCATAATTTACACATGTATTATTTATCCTTTTTAGTATAAAGTTTTAAGAGTTTGATAAATGCATTTACTTGGAGAACAAGAACACTGTCATTCCCCTAAGATCTCCCATGTGTCCCTTTGTAGACAATTTCACTTTCAACTGCTGACCACAGGGTTTCTTTTTTTCTTTTATAGGTCGGAAAGGGTCTGATATTTGAACAAAAGCTCTTGTAATAAACTCTGTTAGCATTCTGTAACCAACCCTCATTTTATATAATTATAGTGTGTTTTAAATTTATTAAATAGTTGTCCAGAGCTGGGGAGATGGGTCATTTGTTAAAGCACTTGCCAATGCAAGCATGAGGAGCTGAGTTTGATCCCTAGAACCCACTTACAAAGGCTGGGCATGGGGAAAATCCCAGCGCTGGGGAGGTAGAGGCAGGTGAATCCCAAGGGATCACTGATTGGTCAGCCTAGCCTCTCAATGAGCCTCAGGACAATGAAAGCTAAAGTATTAAGGTAGACATCACTTGAAGAACACTGGAGTTTGCCCTCTGTTCATGTGCATTTACATGCACAATCTTGCATAAGCAGAGACACAGAAATTATTGTTGTATGTCTTATTTCTTCTGGAATTGTGTAAACTTGATAAAGGGGAGGAGTTATCTGGCCATTTATTACTGCATTTTTAAAACAATGTTACCAAGAAAATGCTCACAATTGTCATTGCATGATCAATGAATAAATGTGATTCCACACTCAGTGGGAAATGTCTTTAAGCTGCTAGTCACTCATTAAAAGTGATATCCAGTTTATTGTGTCACAAATCATCACTCAAACATTTCTAAAGAGAGTTGAAGTCCCACATTTATTATAAATCAGATAGAAACCCCTTTAATGATGTGGCACAACTTTGACCATCATTTTGCCCATGCACATGTTTAAATTTGTTTATTTCATAGTATTTTCACTACATATATTTTGTAGCAGATCTGACATGACGGCGAGGCTCAGGAGCAAGATCACGAAGTCCTCAAAGTCCAACTTATTTTCTGTGCACTCATCAAGCTCTGAAAGGATGTCTCCGTATTTTGGCTTGGTTTCTTCTCTCTGAAAATAAAGTATAAACCAACATCTCTTGTGTATAAACTTCATATTTAGAGATAGTAATGAACACTATGCATGTTATTAACAAGCTAGCATGGCCAGTGCCATCACATAGGCACTGGGGAAATTCTTCCATGGCTTGCCTCTGAATAGCATCCCACTGATCTTCCTGCATGTGTACTTCCACTATCCCCAAGCTGTGGTGGACCACCAGAGAATTAAGTAACTTGCATCAAAGTAAGCGGCTTTTTCTGTGGAGCTAAGATTTGTGGCCTTATCTACCTGATTCCAGAGCTATACTTTTGCCTTTCTTCAGACACAGAACTTTTTACATTTTCAGATTTTAAATATATAATCTCTTCACTATAGTATGCATCATTTATGTGTTCCCTGGACTATGAGATTATTCAGAGCCACAGAATAAACTGTGCTAGAAGAAAGCACATGGCTTTTTGTGATTGTTCAACATTTAACAGATTGTCAGTCATACCCAGGCACATAGCTGTCATACATAGACTGCAGGAAAACATCTGAACAGCACATAAATGGAGAGCCCTTTCACCTTCAAACATTTCAAGCAACAGCTGGAAACTCTAACATTAAGCACAGAAATGCCATCTGAGTCACTCTGGTGCATAGCTGCTGTGCATTCAGTTTAACCACAAATGCCCATCTATGCACTGACTGCAAAAGTTCCAGGAATGCTTAAGACATTTTTGGAATGATGGCACATTCCTTTACAGTCTAAACCCATCCTTGTCTCTCTAGGCTGGCTGTCCATAGGCCATATCTTTAGCCAGACTCAAAGGAGCTCTTGATCATTTGCTACAAGAAATCTGAACAGTAGTTGGAACAGATCAGAGTTCAATAAAAGATAGGACTCTCCTGGTGTGACTGCCCAGTTTTCCAAAAGGTCATGGAAGTGTAAATCTTTCTGCTCCCTCTGTTCTGCATATGGAAGGATCAGAGGGCAGCTAAGCTCTAGTCACTGAATGGTTAACCAGTCATTCTGTTTTAATATCTTCTAGGTAATGCTCACAGGTGCTGGTTTTATTGTATTATACTGCTGATTATGTTTTAAGACTAGACATTATGCTTAGGCTTATGAGAAAGGTAACATTCTCTTTAAGACCTAGGCTTAGCAAAACGGTGCCAAATATTTTTACAGAGGACTTCTCACCCCCTTTGCAGAAGGTTTAAAATAGTGGTTCTCAACCTGTGGGTGGCAAACCATTTGGAGTCCTATGAGCATTTCACAGGGATCAGAAAGAGGTAATTACATTATGATTCATAAAAGTAGCAAAATTACAGTTATGAAGTAGCAAAGAGAGTGATTTTATTGTTGGAGGTCACCACAACATGAAATATTTGATGGCCACTAGTGGTCACATGTCTGCCTTAGAGACAGAGAGATTCACTGTTGGGCTAAGGCAGGGTTTTCATTTCACATGTTTGACAAACTTTAACCAGCACCATTGATCCAGAGGATGCCCTTGGATTAGCCATCCCCTTCATTGCCTTGAAATATGGCTTGACTTCCTGGATCTGCTCACCACTGGGATTACATTCAGGCATGGGTGTGTCTGCTGAAGAAGCTGGCTGCCTCATTTGAATTTACTGACACTGTAGGACATGAAGCTGAGGGCATCATCCCTAATGAACGATATTTTTAGAAGGATGACAGTTTATATCAGGATGATGTTCCCACTCACTCCTCCTTATGCTTGTTAAATGCCCTCCAGAGATCTGAGCCTCAGATGAGGACCTTTTGTTCTCTCTGGGATACATAACTTATTTTGGCAACAGATGCAGGCAAATATGACAACAGGATCAATTTTAAAGACCCACCCCAAACAGTTTATTTCAAGGTCTACCAAATATTTCTGCTTTAAAAATAGTTTTTCCTTAAAAAATTATTTCCAAAACATGCAGGTATAATACAGAAAATTTAGAAAAACATTTTTTTTATTATTTTCTAAGTTTTTTTATTTACATTCCCCTTTCCTGTTTCTTCCCTCCCCGAAAGTCCCATAAGCCTCCTTCCCTCCCTCTGTTCCCCATTCAACCCCCTCTCACTTCTCTGTCCTGGTATTCCCATACATCCAGTCTTTCCAGGACTAGGGGTCTCTCCTTCCATCTTCTTGGACATCTATTGATATGTGAATTGTGTCTTGGGGATTCTGAGATTCTGAGTTAATATGCCCTTATCAGTGACTGCATACCTTGTGTGTTCTTTTGTGATTGGGTTACCTCACTAAGGATGATATTTTCCAGTTCTGATCATTTGCCTAAGAATTTCATGAATTTATTGTTTTTAATTGCAGAGTAGTATTCCATTGTGTAAATATACCACATCTTCTGAATCCATTCCTCCGTTGAGGGACATCTATTATAAATAAGGCTGCTATGAGCATAGTGGAGCATGTGTCCTTATTGCAAGCAGGGAAAGCCCCTGGGTTTATGCCCAGGAGTGGTATAGCAGGATCATCTGGGAGTGTCATGCCCAGTTTTCTGAGGAACCGCCAGACTGCTTAGAAAAATATTTTTTTCTTCAGAGACTTGAAGTTCTTGTCATACAGATCTTTCACTTGTTTGGTTAGAGTCACACCAAGATACTTTATATGGTTTGTGGCTATCGTGAAGGGTCTCATTTCTCTTACTTCTTTCTCAGCCTGCTTATCCTTTGAGTATAGGAAGGCTACTGACTTGCTTGAGTTGATTTTATATCCGGCCACTTTGCTGAAGTTGTTTATCAGCTGTAGGAGTTCTCTGGTGGAGTTCTTTGGGTCGCTGAAGTATACTATCATATCGTTTGAAAATAGTGATAGTTTGATTTCTTCCTTTCCAATTTGTATCCTTTGACCTCCTTTTGCTGTCTAATTGCTCTAGCTAGAACTTCAAGTACTATATTGAAAAGATATGGAGAGAGAGGACAGCCTTGTCTAGTCCCTGATTTTAGTGGGATTGCTTCAACTTTCTCTCCATTTAGATTGATGTTGGCTACCGGTTTGGTGTAAATTGCTTTTACTATGTTTAGATATGGGCCTCGAATTCCTGACCTTTCCAAGACCTTTAGCATGAACGGATGCTGAATTTTGTCAAATGCTTTCTCAGCATCTAATGAGATGACCATGTGGTTTTTTTCTTTGAGATTGTTTATATAGTGGATTACATTGCTGGATTTCCTTATATAGAACTTCAAGTCTCTGAAGAAAGAAATTGAAGAAGAACTCAGAAGATGGAAAAATCTGCCATGCTCATGGATTGGCAGGATTAATATAGTAAAAGTGACCATCTTGCCAAAAGCAATATACAGATTCAATGCAATCGCCATCAAAATCCCAACTCAATTCTTCATAGAGTTAGAAAGAGCAATTCAAAAATTCATCTGGAATAACAGAAAACCCAGGATAGCTAAAACTATTCTCAAGAGTAAAAGAACTTCTGGGGGAATCAGCATCCTGGACCTCAAGCTGTACTACAGAGCAATAGTGTTAAAAACTGCATTGTATTGGTACAGTGACAGGCATGTAGATCAATGGAACAGATTGAAGACCAAGAAATGAATCCACACTCCTATGGTCACTTGTTCTTTGACAAAGGAGTTAAAACCTCCTGGAAAACCTGGAAAAAAGATAGCCTTTTCAACAAATGGTGCTGGCTCAACTGGAGGTCAACATGCAGAAGAATGCAAATTGACCCATTCTTATCTCCTTGCACTAAGCTCAATTCCAAGTGGATCAAGGACCTCCACATAAAACCAGACACACTGAAACTAATAGAAAGGAAACTAGGGAAGAACCTTGAACATATGGGCACAGGGGAGAATTTCCTGAATAGAACTCCAATAGCTTATGCTCTAAGATCAAGAATTGATAGATGAGACCTCATTAAATTACAAAGATTTTGTAAGGCAAAAGACACTGTCAAAAAGACTAAGCGGCATCCAACTAACTGGGAAATGATCTTTACCAACCCTACATCCGACAGAGGGCTAATATCCAATATATACAAAGAACTCAAGAAGTTAAACTCGAGAGAGGCAAGTAACCCTATTAAAAATGGGGTACAGAGCTAAACAAAGAGTGCTCACCTGAAGAATATCTAATGGCTGAGAGGCACCTAAAGAGATGTTCATCATCCTTAGTCATTAGGGAAATGCAAATCCAAACAACCCTGAGATTCCATCTCACACCAGTCAGAATGGCTAAGATCAAAAACACAGGAGACAGCAGTTGTTGGCAAGGATGTGGATAAAGGGGAACACTCCTCCACTGCTGGTGGGATTACAAGCTGGTACAACCACTCTGGAAAGCAGTCTGGTGGTTCCTCAGTAAACTGGGCATGACACTCCCGGAGGATCCGGCTATACCACTCCTGGGCATATACCCAGAGGCTTTCCCTGCATGCAATAAGGACACATGCTCCACTATGTTCATAGCAGCCTTATTTATAATAGCCAGAAGCTGGAAAGAACCCAGATGTCCCTCAACGGAGGAATGGATTCAGAAGATGTGGTATATTTACACAATGAAATACTACTCTGCAATTAAAAACAATGAATTCACGAAAATCCTAGGCAAATGGTCAGAACTGTAAAATGTCATCCTTAGTGAGGAAACCCAATCACAAAAGAACACACATAGTATGCAGTCACTGATAAGGGGATATTAACCCAGAATCTGGGAATACCCTAGACACAATATGCATATCAATTGATTTCCAAGAAGATGGAAAGACTGGTCCTGGAAAGACTGGATGTAGGAGAATGCTGAGACAGAGAAGCAAGAGAGTGTTGAATGGGGAAAAGAGCGAGGGAAGGGGCCTTATGGGACTTTTGGGGAGGGAGGAAATGGGAAAGGGAAAATGATTTTGAATGTAAATAAAAATATAAAAAAAAAGAAAAATATTTTAACAAGAAAAATGTAAGCATAACTCTCAAAGAATGTTAATCCTTGTTACCATTACTTTCTACTTGAGTGTGTGTCTGTGTGTCTGTGTAGAAAAAATAATGTGAGTGTGTTATGTATAAATAGTATATGTGCTGTATGTGTAACGCAGGTAGGTCTGCATTTGGAAGTCAGGGGACAACCTCAGGTATTCATCCTCATCTTCTTCCTTGTTTGAATCAGGCTCTTCTTTTGCTTGCCTTTTAATACACCCACATAGGGGGTCAGATTGCTTCCAGGGATTTTCCTGACACCAATTCCCATCCTATTCTAGGACTGCTGGGATTGCATATGCTTGCGATGATGGGTGCTGAGGATTCAAACTCAGGTCCTTATGCTGGTGTAGCAAGTGTTTTACTTATTGAGACATCTCTCTAGGTCTCTGCAGTCATTTTCGTATATGTTATACCATGCATTTGTACACACACACACACACACACACACACACACACACACACATTGATAGAACTACAGGCTTACTGATCTGGCTCTCCCCAGAAAGTGATATTTTATATAATTTAGCAGACTAAAATAATACACATATACACACATTTATAGAAAGATAATTGTTATCTTTTTAATATCTCAGAGCATACTAGGAACTTATGGACAACCTTTATATATTTTGTTAGACCAGGCTCTTGCTCATCACAGGGAGCTGAGTAAATCTTGGTGGTTTAGGCTTAGGTATATCCTTTTTTCTTTCATGTAAGATTTCCATAGGTCAGCATAGCCCCAAAGTATAAACTTATGCATAGGACATCATGAAAATCAATGTCAGAAAAATTGAATGATATAGTAGGTAATTCTTGCTCATACTTCAAACACTATATTCATTTTTAATGTTCAGAATCCCTTCTTTGGTTTCTCACAGCGAGATAGTTCCTGTAGTTTTCTATTTGACTACTCAACTGGAATTGCAGCTCTGAGCCACCATGCCCACATGTTAGTTCCTTCATCAAATTCAGTGGACAACTTAGATACAGGAGATACTCAATAGATACTCAAAAAACATTTGTTGATTGAAATAATACGATAGCATCCTGGAGCTGGAGTCACTTGCTGTTTGATATGAGGCTTGTTTATTCATGCAGTTAATTCTCTTACCTCTGTGAAATTTCTAAATTGGGTTTGTAGCAGATTCTTGGCAGTGGCTTTCCCAAGTTTGCCATCAGGGTCAGAAACGTTTCTGAAAACTAGAGCAATAGTAGCAATGGCTTTTTCCAGATCTGACCCCTTCTTCAAAGCTAGGAGAGAAGATATGTACAGTGAAGAATCAGAATAAGCATGATACTTTGTCCAGACACAGGGATGTGTCTTCCACAGGAACTGTGGGGAATAATTTTGAAATTGTTAGTGTGACCCAGTGGTTGGGCACATTGCCCTTCTCTTAGAGTGGGATTTGGGATTATCTGACTCTGTATCTTTAAGCAATACAGCACAAAGATTCTTTTCATAGCATTTGAGCTAGTAGGGCTGAGATTTGACTCCTGATTGCCATGTGGCCCTGGAAAAGCCCCTTACTTCACTAAGCCTTGGTTTTTTAAGATGTTATTTCATTCAGTTACTCAGCAAATATTTACTGAACACCTACTACATGCTAATCTTATCTTTTGGTATTAAAGAGACATCATGTAAAGATTTCAAGTCCTGTTTTTGTGCGATTTATATTCTGTTAGAGGTGGTGCCACTTCATGTGAGTATGATGTGAGTAATGCATCAGGGCAAGCTGTGGCATAGTAACATTTGCATAGGTCTTTTACTCAAACACTGTGATGTTGCAGCTAGTTACTCCAATATAGAGTCTTTGATGGGGAGGACAGTACTGATTTTTTCCTTCCCAGTGTGCAGCATCCAACACACACAGAGATGCAAAGACCCATTTAAAC